>CM075983.1:52530668-52643626 GCA_038087875.1 Malacoraja senta | reverse complement strand
AACATGCCGACCTATTACGACCTACTTCGACTAAACCTACGAGTAAAAAAAGTATCGATTTTTTCCATGGTGACCTCTTTTTACTTGCAGGCATTTTTCAGCATGTTGAAAAATACGCCGCGACTTAGCTGAGGCCTCGAGTAGCGGGGACTACTCTCGAGCATGAAGGAGAGTTACAAAGACCTCCTAGAACCTCGTGTCGACCATGCTGCGAGTATGAGCTTTTAACTCGATGATTAGGTTGCTGCAGTGGGACAGCCCCTTTACTCCAGCATTTTTTTGTCTGTCTTAGGACAAAAGAAATGGTTGACATTTTGGGTTCAAACTCTGCATCAGGACTGATTGTTAGTTGGAGTATGTTGTTGGCTGTGGCTCTGTGGAAATTCTATGTGCTGAATAGGTTAATGTTAGTTGATAGGTCACTCTTTAACCTTTGCAATTTATGGTAACTGGGAAATACAGTTATCATCACTTGTTCAAGTCAGAAAACAACTCTGTTTTTATTTATTTTCAAAGTCCATACCTCAACTGGTGAAAGAAATAATGATATCCTATATTATGGCAGTGTTCAGTAATTCTGTGCCAGGCCATTCTAAGGACAAGTTGGTGAGATCAATCTCTGACTTGATAGCTTATTTTTCAGAAGTCCTCCCACGCATTCCCAAAGTCCCCAGAGACAACATATTAATCACACATTTATAACAAAGAACAGACTTATCCACAGAAAAAACATGGACTTACAATTACTTCCAGTGCACGACTTAAATCAGACTTACAGCTGCAACTAAATGACAAATCATTGTTTTACCATACATATGGCCACAGATCTTAGTTAGATGCCAATGGGAAAAAGAAAGATCAAAATATTAGCTTCAGCAACAGGTGTAAGTTGTATATCTTTCCAACTTAGTTTAGTTTAGAGATACAGCGTGGAAACAGGCCCTTCGACCCACCGAGTCCGCGACAACCAGCGATCCCCGCACATTAACACTATCCTACACCCACTAGGGACAATTTTTATACAAAGCCAATTAATCTACATACCTGTACATCATTGGAGTGTGGGAAGAAACCAAGGATCTCAGGGAAAACCCACGCAGGTCACGGGGAGAATGTACAAACTCCATACAGACAGCACCCATAGTTGGGATCGAACCCAGGTCTCTGGTGCTGCATTCGCTGTAAAGCAGCAACTCTACCGCTGCGTCAACGTGACCGCCCTTTATAGATATCTATATTACTAAAAGTAAGATCTTGACCACTTCCTGTTTTTCTGTTTCATGATTATAGAAAAAATGCTACCACGTACGGCTGTGATTTTTGGCCAGCTTACTCAGAGTTCCCCTCCGTTGCGCAGGACAAGAGTATTTTTCCTATTGATGAAACATAAAAGAGTTATTAATGTTTTAAAAATGTTGACATTCTCTCTGCTGCCCCTGCTGGTGGGAGGGGGTAGGGACTATAAAACCCGGAAGTGTTGTGCCTCAGTCAGTCTCTGTAAGATGGGGGAAGTGAGAGGGACACGTCTCTCAGTCTGAGCTGTGAATAACACTGAACACATGTCCACTAAACTGTGAGTGTGGTTTTACTGACCTTGAGTGCCCTTAATGTGGTTTGAAAATGGGGTTTTGGGTTGAAGTAAAAAGAACTGCAAATGGTTGGGGTGGGGTTTTGGGTTGAAGTAAAAAGAACGGCAAATGGTCGGGGTGGGGTTTTGGGTTGAAGTAAAAAGAACGGCAAATGGTTGGGGTGGGGGTTTGGGTTGAAGTAAAAAGAACGGCAAATGGTTGGGTTGGGGTTTTGGGTTGAAGTAAAAAGAACTGCAAAGGGTTGGGTTGGGGGTTTGGGTTGAAGTAAAAAGAACTGCAAATGGTGGGTTGTCTAAACTTGACAACTTCCTGTTTGTACTCTATATTGATTTTAGATAAAAACGCTATCATGTATGGCTGTGATTTTTGGCCAGCTTACTCAGAGTTCCCCTCTGTTGCGCAGGACAAGAGTATTTTTCCTTTGATGAAACATAAAAGAGTTATTAATGTTTTTAAAATGTTGACATTCGACTTCCGGTAGCGCCATGTTATACTAACAGACGTGCACCTAGCTACGCTCCCGAAAAAATTCGCGATTTTTCACGTTAAAACGGGTCTACAAGTCGGGACCGATTTAAAAACCTTACCGGAGCTTCTGCTGATGACGTCATCAGTAAGCGCGATGTTTTAAACGGTGGCTTAAGGACTTTTAAATGAAAAGACTGTCTCCAGCTCAGAGCCCTCAGGGAACAGTTAAAAAACAGCTGCTGAAAAGCCTGAAGAATCCTGAAGGAGAAGTTCCTGAAGTGGCTGCAGAAATGGATACAAGATCTAAGACAGAGCTGGCTAAGGATAAAGAATTTGAGGATTTGAAGAAATCAGTGAAAGATATGAAAGATGAAATTTTGGATGAAAATAAAACTTTGATTGAAAAAATGATGGAAAAAATCGAAAAGATAATGTGGGATTAGAATGCTGGTAATCAGAAGGCTATTGATGCTGGTAATCAGAAAGTGATTGATTCACGACACTATAAATAAACAAATTGATGATGTGAAAGATGGACTATCGGGGAGAATTGATAAGATGGAAAAAGTTACTACGGACAGGTTCACGGCTGTGCTTGAAACAGTAACTGCAAGTATGGCTACAATCACGGAATTGGAGAAAAATATGGCTCGAGTGGCTGAAGACATGGTGAAAATGAGGCGAGAACATGATCAAATGAAGCAAGAACATGAGCAAACTTCAGTACAGATGACGACTCAACTGGGGAAAGTTTCAAATAAATGCCTGGACCTGGAAGCTCGTTCTAGACGCCAGAATTTGAGAATTGTTGGAGTCTCAGAGGGAACTGAGGGAAGGGACATTCGTGAGTTTGCCATGGGCTTACTTAAACAACTGCTTAATCTCTCCAAAGAACCGAAAATTGAAGTGGCACACCGTGTACCGAGATTTAAACCGAGATCTCAAGCTAGACAAGACCACACACGACAGATTATTGTGAAATTTCAAGACATTTCAGAACTGGAAGAGGTGATGAGTATAATCAAATATGGAGTGCAACTGAGGCTTGATAACGACATTATCAAATTATTCAGGGACTAACTGTATGAAATTGTGTAAAAGAGAAATCAATTCGGAAAGGCAAAAGAACTTTTAAGGGGGATGCAAGATGTTAGATACGGTGTCTTTTATCCAGCTAAAATGCGCATCTCTTATAATGGACGTGAAAGATCATTTGTAAACCCGGAGGATGCATACAAATATGCCCAGAGCATCGTTAAAAAGTAGCGACATGGATGGTATGAACAAACTTTTTTATTGGAATTCCACAGTTAATGGAGGATCGGCAGCTCAGAACCATTTCATGTAGTGTTTTGTTTAGGATGGCGAGACTGGTTATCTGTGGAATTTTAACTCAAGGACATTCTGTGCCAAACGAAGTAAACAGCCGAACCGAAGAGAATGGACTATACCAGAAGCATTAATTGTTTAATAGATTATAATATTAAATCCAATTGTAAGAATTGATCCTATTAACAACAACAATTTAACAAGTTATCAATATTAAACTAGAATAGTAACGGACGCTAACAAAAAAAATAACGAACTAACATAACTAACATAAATTTTTACTAAATCTAAACCTTATCTATAACTGGGAGGAGGGGATGAGAAACGAGCACCTGGCTCAGGTCCAGGAGCACGTTTCATTAACCCCTTCAACCAACAGTTGATTATTATTGAAGGTAAAATAATTTGTTTAATAATTAGTAGATAAAATTGTGATATATATATGATATGTTATAATGAAATATATAGGGTAAATTTGTATTATATATCTGATTGTGAGGCCCCGTCCTATTATGTTATGATTAACCAAGGGTGCGGAGTTATTTGTTTAATATCAACAATGGAAGTCGAAACAAGGTTTTCTCCCACCTACAGGTGGGCCACTTGTTACAGTGTCGACCATTTTAGACACTGTATTTTCACTTTTTCAATTTTTTTTAAATTATTATTATTACCACATAAAGTCACATGTTTGTGTTTTGTGTTTGTGATAAGCGTAAAAGGGATATGCCAACAAAACCTAGTAATGCAAAGGTTCCCCCAAAACCCAAAGACCTGAGACATGGATGCACCGCAAGATTTAAAGGTATTATAATTATTCAAAATGCAAGATGTTAAACAAAAGAACCTAGGAGGAGTCTCATTCTGCAGTTGGAATATAAGAGGTATTAATGAACCTATTAAAAGGGGTAAGATATTAGCTCAGCTGAAACTGTACAATTCTGACATCATTTTCTTACAAGAAACTCAACTAAAATCCCAGGATCAAGCTAGGTTGAGGGCGAAATGGATAGGTCAAATATATCATTCTTCATATACTTCGAAATATAGAG
Source organism: Malacoraja senta (assembly GCA_038087875.1). NCBI lineage: Eukaryota > Metazoa > Chordata > Chondrichthyes > Rajiformes > Rajidae > Malacoraja > Malacoraja senta. The sequence goes on along the minus strand of CM075983.1, from coordinate 52,639,188 downwards.
GTACGTCAATCATTATTAGAAAAGGTATACCATTCAAAGCAAAGAATACCATAACAGACATTGAAGGGAGATATTTGATAGTTACCGGAGAAATTCATAATACTCCAATTACCTTGGTAAATATATACGTGCCTAACTTTGACAATCCTCATTTCTTCAATAAAATTCTGAACATAATCGCAGTTTAATTATCAAAATGTTATAATTGGAGGAGACTTTAACTGTGTTTTAGATCCGTATTTAGACAAATCAAGCCAAAAACAGAGAGGGAATACAAAATCTAAAACTAATGAACTTTTAAATACTTATATAAATAATACCAATATAACAGATGTTTGGAGAATTGCTAATCCGACTGGCAGGGAATACTCGTTTTATTCAATGGTACACAAAACATACTCACGTATAGATTATTTCCTGGTGGATACAAAATTAATTCCTCACACTGTGAACCCAGCATACCATACAAATTCGATTTCAGACCATTCACCACTAACTTTCTTTTTAAAACTGGAAGGAATGTCTAAGAATAAATCGTTTTGGAGATTCAATTCTCAAATCCTAAAAGATCCGCAAGCGAGTATATATTTAAAAGAACAAATGGACATCTTTTTTAAAATAAATGACACTCCAGATATATCGCCTACTTTACTATGGGAATCTTTTAAAGCATTTATTAGAGGTATTATAATCTCATACCAAGCTTTTCAAAAAAAAAGTATAAGAATGAACAAAGACAGTTAGAAGAAATTAGACAAATGGATATAGATAATGCTAAAGATCCATCAATAGATAAACATAATAAAATAATAATTTTGAAATTTAAATTAAATAAACTATTATCAGCCAAACTTATAAGACTTTTCCAAATTACAAAACAGGAACACTTTGAATTTGGGGATAAACCGCATAAACTTTTGGCTCCTCAGCTAAAAAACGAGAAAAAGAACATACGATCCAAAAGATTAAATCAGATAGAGGGGAATTACTAACCATACCGAAGGATATTAATAAAAGATTTGCGCAATTTTATGAGAATTTGTACACATCTAAAACGACAACGGACTCCAATAAAATTACAGAGTCCTTGGATAATTGTAATCTTCCAAAGTTAGAGTTGAAGGAACAAGAGGAATTGGGTGCACAAATTTCAATCAAGGAATTAGAAGACACAATAAATTCATTAAAGAATGGAAAAACTCCAGGTCCTGATGGATTTACTAATGAATTTTATAAAAGCTTTTATGACAAAATTATACCATGGTTACAAAAAATGTATCAATATGCTTTAAAAAAACAAATATTACCTGATACATTAGCTGAATCAACGATCACACTAATACTTAAAAAGTACAAAGATATAGAAGAACCGGGTTCATATTATAGCATTGTTAAATACAGATAAAAAAATATTAGCGAAAACATTAGCTAGAAGATTAAGTAAATATATTAGTAAATTAATAAACCCAGATCAGACGGGGTTTATCCCTAAGAGATATTCATCTAATAATATGAGACGTCTACTCAATATAATGCACTCACACAAAATTGAAGAACAAGAATTATCAATTATTTCGCTGGACGCTGAAAAAGCATTTGACCAAGTAGAATGGAATTATATGGATAAAGTATTACAAAAATTCCAACTGCGAGAGAATTTTATTTTATGGACTAAATTATTATATAATAAACCTACAGCTAGAATACTAACTAATAACATATTATCCTCGAAATTTCAACTATCAAGGGGAAACAGACAAGGATGCTCATTATCACCACAGTTGTTTGCAAATTTTTGAAATCTTTACAAAATTATTTAAAATAAAACTGATACCAAAAGCAGAATGGATTATCTTCGGAACAACGGAAGATAGTGCTGAACTAAATGTGTTTCAAAAGAAATTAATAGATTACGGGTTAATAACTGGAAAAAAGTTAATCCTAAAATTCTGGAAAAACGCTCCAATACCAACTATAAACATGTGGATTTCAAATATGTTTGAAACATTGCACCTAGAAGAGATAAGACTCCTCCTGGCAGGTAAACCAGATCACTTCCACCTGACGTGGTCTGCATTTATAGAATTATTACAAGTATAGGGTGCAAAAGTACTTTAAAAAAACCTGAGGTCAGGTAAAGGGGGATGAAAGCTGGAGAGTTGGTATATCCCATTTGCGTGATGCTTATAACAAAGTATTTGTTTTTCTCTTTTTTCCTCTTTCTCTTTTTCTTCTTCTTTAGGGTCTATCTATTAATCCTTTCTTTTTAATTTCTTTTCTACAGGGTCTCTGTTCTTTCTTGTTGTCACGTTTTTACACCTTCACTATTTTCCTTCACTTTCTCTTTTTTCTTAATCTCAACCTTTCCTTTTTATCAGTGTAAAAAATGACGGAGTACATTAATTGTAATAAGATATACGTGATGAGTAGTAATGTAATTGGTTGTAATGTAATGTAGTTCTAATAAATAAAAAATAAAAATAAAATGTTGACATTCTCTCTGCTGCCCCTGCTGGTGGGAGGGGGTAGGGACTATAAAACCCGGAAATGTTGTGCATCAGTCAGTCTCTGCAAGATGGGGGAAGTGAGAGGGACACGTCTCTCAGTCTGTGCTGTGTATAACACTGAACACATGTCCACTAAACTGTGAGTGTGGTTTTACTGACCTTGAGTGCCCTTAATGTGGTTTGAAAATGGGGTTTTGGGTTGAAGTAAAAAGAACTGCAATTGGTTGGGGTGGGGTTTTGGGTTGAAGTAAAAAGAACGGCAAATGGTTGGGGTGGGGTTTTGGGTTGAAGTAAAAAGAATGGCAAATGGTTGGGTTGGGGTTTTGGGTTGAAGTAAAAAGAACTGCAATGGGTTGGGTTGGGGGTTTGGGTAGAAGTAAAAAGAACTGCAAATGGCTACATTTAAAATTCCAACATATTCAGCTATCAGTATGAACTGCTGTATAGCACAGAATATTGATAGAACTTGGGACCTTCCTGAAGGCTGAGGTACTCAATAGATCAATTTATAAAATTATGACCAATGCTTGAAAATGTCATTTAAAATATTACAAAATCTATTCAGATGTCAATTAAATCTTTTATATCGTGTGTCACTGGTCTCCAACTATTAATAAACAAGGAAAGATACAAAATGCTGGAGTAACTCAGCGGGCCAGGCAGCATCTCTGGATGTACCTTTAGAAAAGGTGATAAGGAGGAACTTCTTTAGCAAGAGGATGGTGAATCTGTGGAATTCATTGCCACAGACAGCTGTGGCCAGGTTTCTGGGTATTTTTAAAGCGGAGGTTGATAAATTCTTGATTAGTAACGATGCGAAAGGTTATGGGGAAAAGGCAGGAGAAATGGGGTTGAGAGGGAAAGATAGATGAGTCATGATTGAATGGTGGAGTAGACTCAATGGGTTAAATGCTCTAATTCTACTATGACATGAACCTATAAACATGGATGGGTGATGTTTCGAGTCAGAATTCTTCTTCGGACTGATTGTAGTGGGGGTTGAGGGTGTGGAGAAAGCTGCGTGGGGTGGGGTGGGCGGGACTAAGCCTGGCAAGTGATGGGTTAATACACATGAGGGGAATTTCTAATTTGCAGATGGTTGGACAATGGCCAGAGATGAAAAGACAAGAAGTGTGAAACAACGAGGTAAGGATAGAAGAGGAGTAAAATGTGAAGCCAGAGCAAGGTGTAGAGGTGGAAGAGGATGCCAGGGTAAAGGGAGAACGGTGTACATCTAGGTGGGGAACAGGGAAGAGAAGGAGAGAAAGGCAGGGTGGTGTTTGTAGGTTAGTAACCTAAAATTGGAGAATTCAATGAGGTGCTGTTCCTCCAGTTAATGTGTGGCCTAACTCTGGCAATGGGGAAGGGCAGAATGGAGCAGGACAGAAAGTTAACAATTTGAATGGGAGAAAAGTTGGCAACTGGGAGATCCAGTAAGCTTTGGTGGACTGAGCACAAGCATTTGGCGAAATGGTCGCCTAGCCTACACTTGGTCTCGCTGCTGTGAAGGAGGAACATTGGGAGCACTGAATGCAGCAGATAGGTTAGATAAGGTGCATGTGAACTTCAGCCTCGTCTGGAAAGGCTGCTGGGGTTCAGAGATGGATGTGAGCGCAGAGATATAGCAGCAGGTGAAACATACCGATTTTTTTTGTCCTGGATCTCCTCCATTGGCAGAGTGAGGACACATGCAAACTGGAAGAACAGCACTTCATATTCCGCTTGGGTGGCTTACAACCCAACTGTATGAATATTGAATTCTTCAATTTTAGGTAACTAACCTGCAAACACAGACCCCCCTTTCCATCCCCCCATTTCACTGCTTCCCTTCCCTGTGCCCCACATGGATGCACACCCATTACCCCTTTTCCCCATTCCCCTTTCTACCACCTATGTTCCTTCCTCCGGCTTCATGTTTCACGCCTCTTATATCCTCCTCCTTATCTCACACTTTTTGCCTTTTCATCTCCGGCCTTTGTCCAACCATCTGCCAATCAAAATAAACCTTCCCCTGCCGTGTGCGGATGGGGCGTCGAAGGACGAGAAGCCGAAGCGAAGAAGTGGAAGCCAAGATACCGAGCGGAAATGGCGCCCTAAAGCCAAATAACCGAACGGGCGCAATGCCGAAAAGCCAAATACGCGACGCCAAAAACCCAATAATGGACAGGACGTCTCCGGGGACAGGATTTGTCCGAGACCTTGTCAGCGATTGGTCCAGACCCCCGCGTCCATCACATCACTGGCCGGGAGAGATGGGTGGGGGGGTTATTTAATTTTCCTTCGCTGCTTTTGAACTGCCAAAGATCATAGAGCGGATTATTTTTGTAAGCGTTGATCTACCACGGTGCTTGGGGTTAAGAGGCTGGAATCTCCTACCCTCTCTCTCGTTCTTTCTCGCTCTCTTTCTCTCCCCTCCATATCTATCTCTCTCTATCTCTCTATCTCTATCTCTATCTCTATCTCTATCTCTATCTCTATCTCTATCTCTATCTCTATCTCTATCTCTATCTCGATCTCGATCTCGATCTCGATCTCGATCTCGATCTCGATCTCGATCTCGATCTCTATCTCTATCTCTATCTCTAATCTCTATCTCTATCTCTATCTCTATCTCTATCTCTATCTCTATCTCTATCTCTATCTCTATCTCTATCTCTATCTCTATCTCTATCTCTATCTCTATCTCTATCTCTATCTCTATCTCTATCTCTATCTCTATCTCTATCTCTATCTCTATCTCTATCTCTATCTCTATCTCTATCTCTATCTCTATCTCTATCTCGATCTCGATCTCGATCTCGATCTCGATCTCGATCTCGATCTCGATCTCGATCTCGATCTCGATCTCGATCTCGATCTCGATCTCGATCTCGATCTCGATCTCGATCTCTATCTCTCTCTCTCTCTCTCTCTCTCTCTCTCTCAATCTCTCTATCTCTCTCTCTCTCTCTCTCTCTCTCAATCTCTCTCTCTCTCTCTCTCTCTCTCTCTCTCTCTCTCTCTCTCTCTCTCTCTCTCTCTCCCTCTCTCTCTCTCTCTCCCTCCCTCTCTCTCTCTCTCTCTCTCTCTCTCTCTCTCTCTCTCTCTCTCTCTCTCTTCTCTCTGTCTCTCTCTCTTCTCTCTCTCTCTCTCTCTCTCTCTCTCTCTCTCTTCTCTCTCTCCCTCCCTCCCTCCCTCCCTCCCTCTCTCTCTCTCTCTCTCTCTCTCTCTCTCTCTCTCTCTCTCTCTCTCTCTCTCTCTCTCTCTCTCTCTCTCTCTCTCTCTCTCTCTCTCTCTCCCTCTCTCTCTCCCTCTCTCTCCCTCTCTCTCCCTCTCTCTCTCTTTCTTTCTTCCCGGAAGCATTTGGCGTTTTGCTAAGACATCTGCATCTGCAGTTCCTTCCTATAGGAACCTGTGCGGTTCCGTATACATTTCAAGATCCTCCTCTATGTCTACAAAGCCCTCAATGGGCTTGCCCCCACCTACATTAAAAGTCTTCTCACCCACCACTCCACCTCCAGGTCCCTCAGATCGGCCGACTTGGGGTTGCTGAATATCCCGCGGTCTAGGCATAAGCTCAGGGGCGACCGCGCCTTTGCGGTTGCAGCTCCTAGACTGTGGAACAGCATCAGAACTGCCCCCTCCATCGACTTCTTTAAGTCAAGAATAAAACCTTATCCAAACTCCCAAGCATTTCTTGACGTCCTCTGAGCGAGGGCAATATGTATATATGTATGTAGTTTGTTTGTTTATATTATTCTTATAACAAATGTAAAGCACTTTGGCCAACGAGAGTTGTTTTTTAAATGTGCTATATAAATAAATGTGACTTGACTTGACTTGACTAGAAGAAGAACCCTGGCCCGAAACAACTCCTAATCCATTCCCTCCACAGATGCTGCCGAGCCCGCTGAGTTCCTCCAGCACTCTGTGTTTTTATTGAACTCTCAAATTGAAGATAGACACAAAATGCTGGAGTAACTCAGAGTGACAGGCAGCATCTCTGGATAGAAGGAATGGATGACATTTCGGGTAGAGACCCATCTTCAGACAATCACAAGTACTCTCACCGATGAGAGTTCAGTTCAGTCTGAAGAAGGGTCTCGACCCGAAACGTCACCCATTCCTTCTTTCCAGAGTCGCTGCCTCTCCCACTCGAGACCCTTCTTCAGACTGATAGTGCCAACTCTTCTGGGATATGCTACACTGGTCAATCTTCACTGTTGTGAGTAGTTGGAAGCCAGCTAACCTGAGATATCATGAAGAGGGTCTGAAGAAGGGTCGCAACGTCACCCATTCCTTCTCTCCAGTGATGCTGCCTGTCTCGCTGAGTTACTCCAACATTTTGTGTCTACCTTCGGTGTAAACCACGATCCTTTAAACCGAAGGTACACCTTCATGCACATATCAGTATGAAGAAGGGTCTCGAGTGGGAGAGGCAGCGATTCTGGAAAGAAGGAATGGGTGACGTTTCGGGTCGAGACCCTTCTTCAGACTGAACTGAACTCTCATCGGTGAGAGTATTTGTGATTGTCTGAAGCAGTACTAGCAGTACTCATTGAATAATAATTGAAAGGACAACCTTGTCTGTTTTATATTGTTCCTTAGCCATATGACATTCATGTCCACCTGTAAATAAAGTTACCTTTGAAAAGGTTTAAATAGTAGTCACGTGAATGAGGGTATCAGTAATTCTCAATTTGCTGCATGCTACTGGACTATTGACACGTGCCCTGCTATATTTCAAAAGTGTTTAAAAAATGGAACTTGGGTAAGCATTGGAAAATGAAATGCTCCATCAAAGTCTGGGAATTTGTCTGTAACTGCACACCATGGTGTGAATATTACTGATTAGTTTTTTGTTTCAGATTACAGGAACTGTAAAGCCCGAGCTGTACACAGATCATCAATCAAACAGATGTTACAGTTATAAATGCTTCCTTTTAGGAGTTTTGTCATGTTTTAATTGGTGTGTAGAGTTAGTTAATATCGAGCTTTGTTTAAATAATAAGCAAATGATTAGCAACTTTCTGACAAGCGGATTTTTAAATGAATTTCCGCATTAAACTAATCAGAATGTGAAATTTTGAAAAGAGGGTTTATTTTGGCATGCACCAATTCTGAAAGAGTTATGTTTGTTTTCTTTGAAGCTTAACAATACCACCTCCCTCACATTTTTTTATAGAAAATTGCTCTCAGTTTCAAACATTGTGGGTTCAAAACTGCATTTTACTTCGGAGTCACGTAAGTGACTACGTGAAGAAAGCCGTCAGCCCGCATGCGCGTCATTACGTCTAACGCATTGCGCAACGGCTGACTGGCAGGCGCGTCGCTCCTTCCAGCGGTAAGTTTAAACTTGCTGGTAAGTTTTAAACTTATTTCCAGGTTCTGTTTTTTCTTGCAGGAATCTCTTCTTAGAGTTTTTCCTGCTGGATAATTTCGGGGCGAAGGGGAAACCGGTTATGGACCGTGGGGAGATCCCGGTCCGGACCGCAGAAGCGTGGGTAGCCGGCGGCCGTCGGGTTCGCTACCTAAGTCGCTGACAATGCGGTCAGCGGCTCCCAGACCGCTGTGGTTCCCCAGAAAGGGGGTTAAGCCAAAAGTAAGTTGGTTTGGCCACCCGAGTCGCTGACATGGCGCTCAGCGGCTCCCAGACCGCTATGGTTCCCCAGAAAGGGGGTAAAACCAAGAATAAGTCGGTCAGGCCTCTGGACTCGGACGAGTCAGGCCAGGAGGCTTCCCCTCCGTCATACCTGGGTACGTCCTCGGACGTTTAACCCAGATGGAGCATGGATAGCGCCCTCGGGCGTTTTATCCCACAAATATGATGCTCCTGATATAGGTCCGTAGGATGGGGCCATATCAGCGCAGGTATCCTCAGGGGCCTGCGGCAGCACCTGTTTTCAGGGCTGCCTACGAATCTCCCTCTCTGTGGAGGGGAGTGCGAGTGGTCAGTGTGTAACTGACTTCAAATTCGAAAATATGTCCGTGAAACATACTGGAGCACATGCATATGGCTTCAAGGAAATACTCGCAAATGAAGGGGTTGCTGCCGGAAGAATTGGTTCCAGCCGTTGGCAGAAAACCCGGAAGGGGCTAGAGTTCCCCTCACGCTACAAGTGCCGGCAGTGAACAGCGCTATCAGGGGGCATTGGAGGGGGCATGAAATCCAGGAAATGAAACCAGCCGCCGAATCTTCTCTTCAGGTAAGACTTATTCAACAGGTAATACCTGGATGAGGAAGCAAAAGCTGTCGGACTAATCAAGGTACCGACGATGAGCAAAGCTTCATCGTTTCGGCGACGACACACTCCACGTCTTCATCTGCAGTAAGCAGTTCACTGAAGCTGGTGGCAGCTTGAAAGCTGGGCAGAGGTATTTCAGGCCAAGGTCCAAGCCGGTCTCAGGAAAAATATGGAATCCACGCACCCTACCAGTCCTACTCTCCAATCAAGGCCAGAAATAGAACCCACATCAGGGGCCTTTGGGCTTACCATAAGACCACCGGTAACCATGGAGGTAGGTGGGTCTGGTTCTTCCGAAACATGGGGTATGTGGACCATTTACAAGTTGGTAATATTTACACTTGGTTTTTGTACAAATGACAATAATAACATGAGATTCAGATCCGTTTATAAACTAAAATGATAACATGTGATTAGTTTATACTGCACAGTATACAAGGGTTCCAAGCATGGCTTGGAATTGGGGCCAGAGTTGTCTTTCGAGGCAGGCTCAGTATTATGGCCAGGATTGCCTTCCGAGACAGGATCGGAAATATGGCCAGTGTTGTCTTTCAAGGCAGGATCAGAATTATGGCCAGTTGTTTTTCGAGGCAGGCTCAGTATTATGACCAGGATTACCTTTCGAAAGGCTCGGGATTCTGGCCAGAGTTGTCGTTCGAGACAGGCACGGAATTATGGCAGGCGTGGCCTGTTCATTGTGAAAGATGGAGGATGTCGGTCATCCTTGATTTAACTCGCATGTGCAATATAGACTTTTCAGTATATGGAACTTCGTTACTGTCTAACAACTGATTTCCATAGGATCTTTATGGCATGCATCGATCTCAAAGATGCATACTATTCAGGTCCCATTCACAGGGATCACCGGAGACATTTGAAATTTAACTGGATGGGGCAATGATAACAGTTAATGCGTTGCAAAATGGGCTAACTTCAGCTCCCAGGTCATTTACCAAATTACTAAACCAGTGCTTGGACTGCTCAGAGCTCAAAAACACGTCATGGCCTAACTGGCTGATATTCTAAATGCTGTATTTTGCTAAAATCAACTTTCAGCCGCAAACTATATTTGAGAAATTGAGGTTCCTCATCCATCCAGTTAAATTTAAGTTGATACCAACTAGAGTTATTGATATTTCGGATTTACCTTTAACTATTAATTTGTCTGTGACTCCACCCTGGGGCAAGAGATTGGAATTAATAGAAGCCTGTAACAACCTTGTTGTTATGAAGCAGCCTTCTATTCATCAAGTGTAATTGGCAATATAGTAGCTGTGTTTCAGCTGTGCAAATTGGGCCTTTGCATTATTAGAACTTACAACGTGCAAAGTAGTAACCTCTCAAGTGCCATGTAGGTCATTGTTAACAGACCTATGCTATTCCAGCTGAAGTTACCAAAGTCACAATGGTGGACGAACAGTATTCAGCATTGCTCCAGTACTTTTTGGTCTGTAAATCTTGTTATATTACAAACTGATGCTAGTTTGACGGTGGATATGCAATGGAAGGCATTTAAAGACTGCATGGATGAACTACAAAAATTGTTCATCCCAGTTTGGCAAAAGAATAAATCAGGGAAGGTAGTGCATCCGTGGATAACAAGGGAAATCAGGGATAGTATCAAAGCAAAAGATGATGTGTACAAATTAGCCAGAAAAAGCAGCATACCAGAGGACTGGGAGAAATTCAGAGACCAGCCAAGGAGGACAAAGGGCTTAATTAGGATAGGGAAAATAGATTATGAAAGGAAACTGGCAGGGAACATAAAAACTGACTGCAAACGTTTTTATAGATATGTGAAGAGAAAGAGATTAGTTAAAACAAATGTAGGTCCCTTGCAGTCAGAAACAGGTGAATTGATCATGGGGAACAAGGATATGGCGGACCAATTGAATACCTACTTTGGTTCCGTCTTCACTAAGGAAGACATAAATAATCTGCCGGAAATAGCAGGGGGCCGTGGGTCAAAGGAGATGGAGGAACTGAGTGAAATCCAGGTTAGTCGGGAAGTGGTGTTGGGTAAATTGAATGGATTAAAGGCCGATAAATCACCAGGGCCAGATAGGCTGCATCCCAGAGTACTTAAGGAAGTAGCTCCAGAAATAGTGATGCATTAGTGATAATTTTTCGAAACCTTTCAGATTCTGGAGTAGTTCCTAGGATTGGAGGGTATAGCCCCGACACTTTTTAAGAAGGGAGGGAGAGAGAACAAGGGATTACAGAGTTAGTCTAACATCGGTAGTGGGGAAACTGCTAGGTCAGTATATAAAGATGGGATAGAGCACATTTGGAAAGTGGTGAAATCATTGGACAAAGTCAGCATGGATTACGAAAGGTAAATCATGTCTGACGAATCTTATAGAATTTTTCGAGTGTAACTAGTAGAGTGGATAGGGGAGAACCAGTGGATGTGTTGTATCTGGATTTTCAGAAGGCTTTCGACAAGGTACCACATTAAGAGATTAGGATACAAACTTAAATCACACGGTATTGGGGGTTCAGTATTGATGTGGATAGAGAACTGGCTGGCAAACAGGAAGCAAAGAGTAGGAGTAAACGGGTCCTTTTCACAATGGCAGGCAGTGACTAGTGGGTACCGCAAGGCTCAGTGCTGGGACCCCAGCTATTTAAAATTTTATATTAATGAACTGGATGAGGGAATTGAAAGCAACATCTCCAAGTTTGCGGATGTCACTAAGCTGGGGGCAGTGTTAGCTGTGAGGAGGATGCTAGGAGACTGAAGGTGACTTGGATAGACTGGGTGAGTGGGCAAATGTTTGGCAGATTCAGTATAATGTGGATAAATGTGAGGTTATCCACTTTGGTGGCAAAAACTGGAAGCAGACTATTATCTAAATGGTGGCCGGATTAGGAAATGGGGAGATGCACGAGACCTGGGTGTCATGGTCCACCAGTCATTGAAAGTAGGCATGCAGGTGCAGCAGGCAGTGAAGAAAGCGAATGGTATGTTGGCCTTCATAGCAAGAGGATTTGAGTATAGGAGCAGGGAGGTTCTACTGCAGTTGTACAGGGTCTTGGTGAGACCACACCTGGAGTATTGCGTACAGTTTTGGTCTCCAAATCTGAGGAAGGACATTATAGCCATAGAGGAGTGCAGAGAAGGTTCACCAGACTGATTCCTGGGATGTCAGACTTTCATATGAAGAAAGACTGGATAGACTTGGCTTATACTCGTTAGAATTTAGGAGATTGAGAGGGGATCTTATAGAAACATACAAAATTCTTATGGGGTTGGACAGGCTAGATGCAGGAAGATTGTTCCCGATGTTGGGGAAGTCCGGGACAAGGAGTCACAGCTTAAGGATAAGGGGGAAATCCATTAAGACCGAGATGAGGAAAAACTTTTTCACACAGAGAGTGGTGAATCTCTGGAACTCTCTGCCACAGAGGGTAGTTGAGGCCAGTTCATTGGCTCTATTTAAGAGGGAGTTAGATGTGGCCCTTGTGGCTAAGGGGATCAGGGGGTATGGAGAGAAGGCAGGTACGGGATACTGAGTTGGATGATCAGCCATGATCATATTGAATGGCGGTGCAGGCTCGAAGGGCCGAATGGCCTACTCCTGCACCTATTTTCTATGTATCTATGTATCTAAGTCCTGAGGTCGTTGATGAGGCCAAAACATGGGGCTTGATGACTCTGCAGGTGGGGCCAGAGGAGCTTAAATAGTGTAAGTGAGTGGTAGCTTGTGAAATGCTGTGCTTCTGCTAGCAATGGGCTTCAGTGTGTTTCTAGGATAACTGGATGCATCCCAATTTGTCGTCCTCCACTTTGTGCAAACATTGGCTAGAGATTCCCAATATTAGTGGATAATATACCTTCTCAAGAAGGCTTTGAGAAAATTCTTGAATGTTAGCATTTGTCCATCTGATAATTCCTTCCCTCGGCAGAGCTTGGAATAGAATATATATCCAATAGCATTGTGGTACCAGTGTTTGAAGGCAAAGTGTAATAAATGGTGCCGTCACCTAATATAGTATAAGATGCAAATAACACCTTGTATGAGGATCCATAAATATGGCTTCATGCTACTACAATGTTCTCCGTGCTCTTATGAAGACATTTGCTTGTTGGCCATTACTTCCATACTTGCACGTTAAACATGCTGAATAACGATATGAATTAAAGTTGAGTCAACAATCTTTCAGAAAGCAAACTCCTTTAAATGAGTACTTGCTCTGATCACATCACAGATTTAATTCTAGAACGGGAGTTTTACCTTATTTATAATTTGGTCACTCAGTTATAATAACCTGATAATAATGTTAAGCATCAGTTAGCATAATTCTGCCTGAAGCATATATATATTTAAAATAATTGAACTAAGGATTAGCTGGAGAATGGCAGTGGCAGAGTTGCTGCATTACAGCGCCAGAGACCCAGATTCGATCCTCACTACGGGCGATGAGGCTTATCCATCCCCCGCAGTGGTGCAGTGGTAGAGTTGCTGCCTTAAGGCACCAGAGACCCAGGTTCGATCCTGACTACGAGTGCTGTCTGTGAGGAGTTTGTACGTTCTCCCTGTGACCTCATGGGTTTTCTCCAGATGCTCTGGTTTTCTGCCATATTCCAAAGGCATGCAGGTTTGTAAGTTAATTGGTTTCTGTAAAAATTGTCCCTAGTGTGTAGGATAGAACTAGTGTACTTGCTGCTCGGCCGGTCTCGGTGGGCCCAAGGGTCTGTTTCTATGTTGAATCATTAAACTAAACTAAAATAATCCTATCTATATATCTCTGAAATTCTGTTGTGGCTGGAAAAATCTAAAATAGGTTCAAGCTGAACTGAGTGAGTGTTATGCAATACTCCAACTGCTAACTCGCTTTATAGTGGAAAAAGTTTCACATTTTTTCTGCTGGTGACCTTAGAAAATTGACTTAATCGAGCAGTAAACTAGATCTTGATTGGTGCTAGAGCTCCTAGCAAAATGGAATGTGCTCAATTAAAGTATTCAAATGAAGTCAATTAACATTGCAGAAACCTTCGGCGGAAATTTTGTGTTCATAAATGCTGCCAAAGGCATTTCTCAGACCATTAAATGAGTTGGGCCGAAGGATTTGTTACCATGCTATATAACTGACTCTAAGCATAAATCAAGCACAGGAGAGGGCAGCATTTGGTAATTTACTATTGATTTTAAAACGATCATAAACGGGATTAAGGGGAATTTAAAGAAGTCTGGCATTAATTTTTCACTATTTCAGCATGTCCTAAAAGATATGTTTCAGGCCATCTTCTTGCTGTTGAGTCACTTACTGGTAGAATCGACCAAACAAATTGTATATTTAAAGCAGGAAACTGCTACAAGGCACTTCACATGAACAAAATCAAGTGCAATGATGCACACTGGCATTCTACGAAAAGTGATCAAAAACTTGATGAGTGTGGGATTTTAAGGAATGTCTTAAAGCTGTAAAGTGAGTTGGGGAGGTGGGGAGGTGTGGGAATAAAATGATAGTGATAGAGGCTTGAGAATATAGTGGAGCTGAGGGAGCAGTTAAGTACTGAAATCCCAAAGAGAGACACAAAGGCTGGAGTAACTCAGCGGATCAGACAGCATCTCTGGACAAAAGGAATAGGTGACGTTTTGGGTCAAGACATTTCTTCCAACCCTTGTCCTCGACCCAAAATGTCACCTATTCCTTTTCTCCAGAGATGCTGTCTGACCCACTGAGTTACTCCAGCCTTTTGTGCTATCTTCAGTTTAAACCAGCATCTGCAGTTCCTTCCTGCACAAATTCTGAAATCCTTCTGTTTATCCTGCACCATCAACCACGATGTAATCCCACCATCCCTCCCCTTGAACAACCGTGATCATGTTAAACATGTACAATGGTAAGACCAGCATGCTGACATTAAAGGAGAAAGAGAGCCAATGGATCAGGTCGAAGACCTTTCATCAGAATACTTCATTTGATCACAGAGCTTAAACCTAAAATGTTAACACTGTTTCTTTTTCACGGATGCTGCCCGATTAGTGTTTCACATTTTCTGTTTTGATTTCAGATTTCCTGCATCTGCAGATTTTGTTGATTTTCACATCCAGGTTAAATGTAAGTCCTAAGTTGATTTTTAAATATAAAAAAGAAGAAGAAGATATCCATTACAAATTCCTCTGGATGAAAGAAGAAGAGATCCTTGGAATGAACGTACAACATGGACACAAACAAATGGACAACCTAAAGGAGCCAAAACATCCAGCAAATGCTTTAGCATTTTACCACTCTAATAGACAATAGACAATAGACAATAGACAATAGGTGCAGGAGTAGGCCATTCGGCCCTTCGAGCCAGCACCGCCATTCAATGTGATCATGGCTGATCATCCCCAATCAGTACCCCGTTCCTGCCTTCTCCCCATATCCCCTGACTCCGCTATTTTTAAGAGCCCTATCTAGCTCTCTCTTGAAAGCATCCAGAGAACCGGCCTCCACCGCCCTCTGAGGCAGAGAATTCCACACTCACCACTCTCTGTGAGAAAAGTGTTTCCTCGTCTCCGTTCGAAATGGCTTACTCCTTATTCTTAAACGGTGGCCCTGGTTCTGGACACCCCCCAACATCGGGAACATGTTTCCTGCCTCTAGCGTGTCCAAGCCCTTAACAATCTTATATGTTTCAATGAGATGCCCTCTCATCCTTCTAAACTCCAGAGTGTACAAGCCCAGCTGCTCCATTCTCTCAGCATATGACAGTCCCATCATCCCGGGAATTAACCTTGTAAACCTATGTTGCACTCTCTCAATAGCAAGAATGTCCTTCCTAAAATTAGGGGACCAAAACTTCACACAATACTCCAGGTGTGGTCTCACTAGGGCTCTGTACAACTGCAGAAGGACCTCTTTGCTCCTGTATTCGATTCCTCTTGTTATAAAGGCCAACATGCCATTCGCTTTCCTTCACTGCCTGCTGTGACTATGGCTCATGAGAAATCTGAAGGATTAGAGATACATGCAGAATTCTGAGGGATAAGATATGCTTTGTGGCATCAAGGATAATGCCAGCTTTAACAATGCCCATGCCGACACTTGCAGTCAGGTGAACTCATGTATTTATTTTATTTACAGTGGTAAGAATGTCCAGGACTGCATGGGAGTGCTGTCCCTTGTCATCAAGATGCATGTGGTGACCTGGTGATCTCAGGCTTGTCCCAGTAGCTCAGTCCTGGTCTAGAGGAAGGAGGCATGGCGATCTCGTGCTTCTCCCTGCAGTTCACCCTTGCCCTGATAGGAGGTGCTGGTAGCCCCAGGATTGTCCTGGCAACTCAGCTTTGGGACTTGAAGAGGCGGCGTTGGCGGTCTCTGGATTATCCTGGCAGCATAGTCTTTGCCTCTCTGTGTGTGGGCACAGTCCCTTATTGACCATGGGCAGGAAGAGGCACTGGCATCGCATGCTTGCCAAATGCTTCTTCTCTCACCCTCTCCCTTTCCCCCCACCCCTCCCTTCCCCTCACCACTCCCCCCCCCCTGCTCCCACCTGGCTGGAATTCCTGAGAGTAGGCTGATGAGGTTCAGGAGGGAAAATCTAATATCAGCTAATTGTTACCAGTGATGCTGTGGTTTGGCCTTGGTTCAGAGTAGCATCCGAGGGAGGGAACACTGTCACAGCATGCATTTGGAAACTTTTCAGGTTGATTATCCGGCCCGTACGAAGCTTTGCGAAAAGGGGGGTGACATGACAGGATTACAAAATGTTTAATGTGAAATGATGTGCGGGCTGCGCACATCATGAGCGCGAAGCGTGAAGTCCCTCGATGCCGGGGTCCAGGGTCCCAGGGCCCTGGAAGCTCTGGGGTTTTAGATGCTCTCTGATGCTTTCTGAGACTTATTTTGGAGCATTTTTGCACCAAATTTATGACCATTATTTCAGAAATGAACAGGAATCTGAGAGGTAGCTTTTTCACACAAAGGTTGGTGGGTGTATGGAACGAGCTGCCAGAGGAGGTAGTTAAGGCTGGGACTATCCTAATGTTTAAGAGACATTTGGACACGTACATGGATAGGACAGGTTTAGATGGATATGGGCCAATCACGTGTGAGTGGGACTAGTGTAGATGGGACATGTTGGTCGGTGTGGGCAAGTTGGGCGGAAGGGCCTGTTTCCACACTGCATCACTCTA
This sequence comes from Malacoraja senta, assembly GCA_038087875.1. Classification (NCBI taxonomy): domain Eukaryota; kingdom Metazoa; phylum Chordata; class Chondrichthyes; order Rajiformes; family Rajidae; genus Malacoraja; species Malacoraja senta. Next base: position 52,622,325 of record CM075983.1, on the reverse strand, counting down.
TGACTAAAAAGTTAAGAAGAAAAATGCATGTAGATAAGTAGAGCAGATTTGAAAGAGGAGTGAAATGTAAAGGCAGCGAGATGTTTATGGGTGGAAAGGAACATGGGAAAGGAGGGGGGAGAGTGGGCTTGGGCAGATGGGTGAAGGGAAAATAGACACAAAGTGCTGGAGTAACTCAGTGGGTCAGGCAGCATCTGTGGAGGACATGGATAGGTGATGTTTCACAGAGTGCTGGAGTAACTCAGTGGGCCAGGCAGCATCTCTGGAGAACATGGATAGGTGACATGTCACAGAGTGCTGGAGTAACTCAGTGGGTCAGGCAGCATCTCTGGAGAAAAGGTATAGATTATATTTCGGGTCAAGACCCTTCTTCAGTAATATGCATGATGTGACATGCATAGACATTCCTGAATGTTACCCAAACCATCGTGAGCTACTTTGTGACGGTGCTTGCCCTCTCCTATAACGTCTTTGCTGCCTTGGGTGATGCAGGACAGGACACAAGCTTTGGGACATGGTGTGAAGCTGTTTGCGTCTGTCCCAGCCTGGTAAAAACCTGGATGGAGTGGATGTGGAGAGGATGTTTCCACTAGTGGAAGAGTCTAGGACCAGTGGCCACAGCCTCAGAATTAAAAGACGTTCCTTTAGGAAGGAGATGAGCAGGAATTTCTTAATTCAGAGGGTGGTGAACTGTGGAATTCATCGCCACAGACAGCTGTAGAGGTCAAGTCAATGGACATTTTTCAGGAGGAGATTGATAAATTCTTGATTGATGCGGGTGTCAGAGGTAATGGGGAGAAGGCAGGAGAATGGGTTTGGGAGGGAAAGATAGATATAGTCATAGAGTGATACAGTGTGGAAACAGGCCCTTCAGCCCAGCATGTGCCATCTACACTAGTCCCACCTGCCCATGTTTGATCCATATCCCTCCAAACCTGTCCTATCCATGTACCTGTCTAACTGTTTCTTAAATGTTGCGATAGTCCCTGCCTCAATTACCTCCTCTGGCAGCTTGTTCCATACACCTACCACCCTTTGTATGAAAAATATACCCCTCAGTTTCCTATTAAATCTTTTCCCCTTCATCTTAAACTTATGTCCTCGATTCACCTACTCTGGGCAAAAGACTCAACCATATCTATTCAAATCATGATTTTATACACCTCTATTAGATCATCCCTCATCGTCCTGTGCTCCATGAAATAGAGTCCCAGTCTACTCAACCTCTCCCTATAGATCTGGCCCTCTAGTCCTGGCAATATCCTCATAAATCTTCACTGTACCCTTTCCAGTTTGATGACATCTTTCCTATAACATGGTGCCCAGAACTGAACACAATACTCTGAATGCTGCCTCACCAACTTCTTATGCAACTGCAACATGACCTCCCAAATTCTATACTCAGCCTGACCCGCTGAGTTACTCCAGCACTCTGTGAAACATCACAGAACAGGGCAAGATTAGCAAGTTTGCTGATGATAAAGAAGTGAGTGGTTTTGCAGATAGTGAAGATGGTTGTGAAAGATTGCAGCAGGATCTGGATCAATTAGCCAGGTGGGCAGAGGAATGGTTGATGGTTGCATGGTTCCTTGAAGGTCGATTCGCAGGTACATCAGGTGGTCAAAAAGTATTTTGGCACTGGCCTTCATCAGGCAGAGTATTGAGTATAGAAGTTGGGAGGTCATGTTGCAGTTGTATAAGACGTTCGTGAGACGGCATTTAGAATATTGTGTTCAGTTCTGGGCACCATGTAATAGGAAAGATGTCAAACTGGAAAGAGTACAGAGAAGATTTATGAGGATGTTGCCAGGACTAGAGGGTGTGAGCTATAGGGAGAGGTTGAGTAGGTTGGGACTCTATTCCATGGAGCGCAGGAGGATGAGGGGAAATCTTATAGATTACTTTAGAAAATCATTAAAGTAATAGATCGGGTAGATGTACAGTCTTTTGCCCAGAGTAGGGGAATCGAGGACAAGAGAACATAGGTTCAAGGTGAAGGGGAAAAGATTTAAAAGGAATCCGAGGGGTAACTTCTTCACACAAAAGGTGGTGGGTGGATGGAACGAGCTGTCAGAGGAGGTACTTGAGGTTGGGACTATCCCATCGTTTAAGAAACCGTTAGGCAGGTACATGGATAGGACAGGTTTGGAGGGATATGGACCAAATGCAGGCAAGTGGAACTAGTGTAGCTGGGACATTGTTAGCCGGTGTGGGCAAGTTGGGCCAAAGGGCCTGTTTCCACACTGTGTCACTCTATGACTCTATCCATATTCTCCAGAGATGCTGCCTGACCCGCTGTGGCAGATTGTGCTTCCTCAACTGTCGTAGGAAGTACATCCTCTGTTGTGCCTTTTTGACTGTGGAGTCGATGATAGCCCCCCACTTAAGGTCATTGGAGATGATGGTTCCCAGGAACTTATAAGACTCCACAGATGTGACTGTGGTGTTGTTGATGGTGAGTGGGGTGAGGGGAGGGGGAGCTCTCCTAAAGTCTACAATCAATTCCACTGTCTTAAGAACATTGAGCTCCAGGTTGTTGCTACGGCACCAGGACGCCAGCTCTGACACTTCCTGTCTGTAGGCAGATTCCTCCCCATCCTGGATCAGTCCAATCAGGGTTGTGTCGTCTGCAAACTTGAGAAGCTTGACAGAGGTGTCTGTGGAGATGCAGTCATTGGTGTAGAGAGAGCAGAGGAGAGGAAGGAGTACACAGCCTTGCTGAGCATTTGCGGCTCCGAGATTTGCTTTCCCAGCCTCACATGTTACCTCCTGTCTGTCAGGAAGCTGATGATCCACCGACAGAGGGGTTCAGGCACAGTCAACTCGGAAAGTTTGGAGCGTAGTAGCTCTGGCACAATGGTGTTGAATGCAGAGCTAATATCAACAAACAAAATCCTCGCATAGGTCCCCTGGTCTAGGTGCTGGAGGATGAAGTGCAGGCCCAGATTGACTGCATCATCCACAGATCTATTGGCCCGATATGCAAACTGCAGAGGGTTCAGCAGGGGGATTGTGATATTTTTCAGCTTGGCCAGCACAAGCTTTTCAAGGGTCTTCATGACTACAGAGGTCAGTGCGACAGGCCTGTAGTCATTAGGACAAGTAATCCTTGCCTTTTTGGGTGCAGGGACAATAGTGGAGACTTTGAAGCAGGCAGGGACAGTACATGTTTGCAGGGACTGGTTAGAAATGTCTGTGAGATTTCCGGCTTTTCTGTCTTCTGAAAAGCCTCTCCACCTCCTCTATTTGTTATTGTTGATGAAGTGATGTTGTTCAGCAAGGAGGGAGTGGGTAATTGGGTATGAAGTGGTGATTGGAGTGGGGTGGGTGTAGAAGGGCCCAGTCTTTGCAGGCTGGAGTCTTGCCTCAAGTAGGTGTGAAGTGGTGAATGGGAAGGAGAGGGTGCAGGGTCCATTCTTTGCAGACTGAGGTCTGGCTGTGTTTGTTGGGGAGGGGGTACCAGGGTTACGTTTCTGATTTTCAAACCTGCAATAAAACTCATTCAGGTCGTTGGTCAGCTGACGATTGACAAAAGAGCGAGGGGCTTTCCTCTTATAGCTGGTAATTTCTTGCATGCCCTTCCAAACTGAAGAAGAGTCACTAGCTGAGAACTTGCTCCTCAACTTCTCCAAGTACCTTTCCTTGGCAGCTCTGATTCATCTCAGCTCTTTATCGATTAGGCTATCTTTTAACTCTTTAACAATTAGGCTATCGGCTTGATGCATATTTGCCCCCCCCCCCCGATCTCGAAATGGAAATTTTACATCTGTAAACAATGATCCCATTAAAATGTATATTTATGTCACAAACTATGGAATTCATATTTTTCACTATTGTTATGGAAAAGAAAGCAGTTCCAATTGTTTGATATTATTTGATATTGTTTAATATTATTCATATGGAGGAGAAAATATAATAGCTCTAAAACCTACCTTAATTTTGCAATCTCACTAAAGATAATCCCCCTTTCCCTCTCCCCTCCACCTCTCTCTCCCTCCTCCCCTCCACCTCTCTCTCCTCCCCTCCTTCCCCTCTCTCTCTCTCTCTCTCCCTCCCCTCCCTCCCCCTCACATTCCCCCTTCTTTCTCCTTTCTCCCTCCCACGAAGCGTTGGAGGGTCCGCCCCGGGGGCGGGGGGGAGAGGCGAGGGTCCGCGCCGGGGGGGGGAGAGGCGAGGGTTCACGGCGGGCGGGAGAGGCGAGGGTCTGCACCGGGGGGGAAGAGGCGAGGGTCAGCGGCGGGCGGGAGAGGTGATGGTCCGCGCCGGGGGGGAGAGGTGATGGTCTGCGCCGGGGGGGGGAGAGGCGAGGGTCCGCGCCGGGGGGGGAGGTGATGGTCCGCGGCGGGGGGGAAGAAAGGCGTGGGCCCAGCGGGAGTGGGGGGTGGCGTGGGGCGGAAGATTTTTTTTTATTTTTTTATTTTTTTATTATTATTTTTTTTTAAATTTTTATTTATTAGAAGTACATTACATTACAACCACATACATTAATACTCGTCATTTGTATCTTCTTACAATTAATGTACTCCCTTTATTTATTTATTTTTACACTAAAAAAGGAAAAGATTGAAAGAGAGAAGAAAGTGAAGGAAAAAGTGAAAGTGTAGAAAAGTGTAGAAAATGTAACAACAAAAAGGGACGAAGACCCTATGAGAGCGAAATTAAAAACAAAAGAAAAAGAGTTAAGAAATAGGCCCTAGAAAAAAAAAAGAGAAAAAGAGAGAGGAAAAAAAAAAAGAAAAACAAATATTTTTTTGAGCATTACGTAAATAGGACATACCAACTCTTCAACTATCATCCCCCCTTACCCGACCTCAATTTTTTATTTTTTTAAAGTACTTTTGCACCCTATGTTTGTAATAATTCTATAAATGCAGACCACGTCAGGTGGAAGTGATCTGGTTTACCTGCTAGGAGGAGTCTTATCTCTTCTAGGTGTAGTGTTTCAAACATATTTGAAATCCACATATTTATAGTTGGTATTGGAGCCTTCTTCCAAAATTTTAGAATTAGCTTTTTTCCAGTTATTAACCCATAGTCCATTAATTTCTTTTGAAACACATTTAGTTCTGGATCATCTTCCGTTATTCCGAAGATAATCCATTCTGCTTTGGGTATCAGTCTTGTTTTAAATAACTTTGTAAAGATTTCAAAAATTTCATTCCAAAATTTTTGGATTTTTGTACAGAAGACGAATGACGTGGGGCGGAAGATGTCGTGGTGGGGGGATTTGGCATGCTGGCCTTCAACAGTAATGGAATTGAGAATCAAAACTGGAAGATTGTGTTACAATTGTACAAGACATAGGTGAGGCCGCAGTTGAAGTATTGTGTCCATTTTGGTCACTGCTTTAAGAAGGATGCCATTAAACTGAAAAGAGTGTGCAGGGAATATTTACAAGGGTGTTGCCAGGACTTGAGGTCCTGAGCTAGAGGGAGAGATTGGGAAGGCTAGGAGCACAGAAGGATGAGGGTTAATCTTATGTTGGTGTATAAAATCAAGAAAGGAATAGATAGAATAAATGCACAGTCTTTTTTCCTAGGATAGAGGAATCAGGAACTAGAGGGCAAGGCTTTAATTGAGAGGGGAAAGATTTAATAGGAACTCGAGGGGCATCCTTTTCACTCAGAGGATGATGGGTATTTGGAACCAGCTGCCATATTGTTGAGGTAGGTACAATAACAACATTTAAAAGACTTTCGGACGGGTTAGAAAGGTTTAGTGAGATATGGGCCAAACACAGGAAAAGTGACGAGCCTCAATATCGCTTCTGGTTGGCATGTTCGGGTTGGGCCGAAGGGTCTGTTTCCCTTTTGTATGACTGTGGATTTTATGTCTTTATTTAGTTTGTCCTCCAGACTTTAAATCAACACCACGAGGCTGTAAAGGAATTGGTGGAAATTGCTGAGACAAGCACCGAAACAACAAAAAAACGTATTGCCGAGAACAAACTCCTATCGAAGTTATTACATCAAATAACTGAAAAATGTATTGACTTGGAGGGACGACAGAGACAGCAGAATTTAAGAATCGTAGGCGTCCAGGAAGGCAGAGAGGGGAATCGTGACCCTCGCGAATTTGCTGCAGATCTGCTGAAAAAGGTCTTGAATCTGGATCAAGCACCGTTAATTGCCCGAGCGCACAGAGTATCAAGACGTCGCCCAGGGGTGGGCGCCCCCCCAAGGCAACTGATAGTGAAGGTGAAATATGACCATGTTTTGGATGATATGATGAAGATAATTGTTCAAAGCAGAAACCTCGCATTTGAAGGAGACAAGATAAGCATATTTAGAGATTATCCTGTGGAAGTCGCCAAGAAGAGAGCGCTGTTTACAGAAACAAGAAGAATACTTAAGAATATAAACAATCTGAGATATGGACTGTTATATCCCGCAACATTAAGAGTGACCTATGAGAAGAAGGAACATTTCTTCGTCAAGCATACAGAGGCACTTGAATTTGCCCAGAGCATTGTGAATAAGACCGAAGATTGAATAATATTCTACACCCAACATTCACCTGAAGACAGTGGAAACTGTTATCCTGCAGAGAAGAGATGGAACTTTAAACTATAATTTTTAAGAACTGTCCCCATTCTTCTTGCAGATTTTGTCCAAGATCTGCGGGAAGAATTGGGCAATTATCTCGCTACTGATACATAAAATTTATATTTTAGTACTAATTTCTAACAATTAACTCTAATCATGAATACTAATCAATACTAATTGTTGTTAACTGGACCAACTCAGAATTGATTAAAAGTATGAAATATAAGTAAAGTGTGATCCAAATAATTAATTAATAAAATATAGGAAGTTTTTTCCTTGCTATTTTGGATATTTGGATATTTTGGACTGATTACTCTTTAATAATGTTTTTTTGATTACTCTTTAATAATGTTTTTTGATTACTCTTTAACAGTGTCTTCCCTATTTTTTTAGTTTTTTTTTAAATTAAGAAAAAAGGGAGGAAAAATATTTTTAGCTTGCTATATAATACTAACATTTGAATTGGAGACTAACAAATACTTCAATTATGGAATAAAACTATTGTTTCCCTCCCCCCCATAAATTGTTTTCATTGTATTTGAAACTTTTCTTTTAAGGAAAGTACGGAGCTAGGAATATATATTTTTTTTAACAAAAGCTACGGAAGTCTTTAGATGTTTAGCCACACTAGGGTGGCTATCACTAACTGCACTAATCATAGTTTTAGTTTTCTTCTTTTTCTATTTTTTACACGTTACCAATACAACATTTTATTACCTTTTCTATCTTATGTTATATTATATTTTGTATTTGGAATGGAATTATATATTTTATCTAGGGAGATATGTCCGGATGAAAAACCGACGAGACTTAGAATTCATTTACCTGAGGTTCAAGTATAAGGTAGGGTTTAGTGCGCTGATCCAGCTGCACCAACATAGACCACTTTAATCACGATGCAAGACGTTAATATGAAAATTGGGGGTGAAGGAATTAAATTTTGTAGCTGGAATGTTAAGGGAATTAATGAACCAATCAAGAGAGGTAAAGTATTAGCCTATTTAAAATCACTTAAAGCAGATGTAATATTTCTCCAGGAAACACATCTTAAAAAGGAAGAACAACATAGATTGAAAGCCAAATGGATTGCTAAAACGTATCATTCTTCATTTTCACATAAATCTAGAGGGGTTGCAATATTAATTCGTAAAGGTATACCCTTTAAACATATATCAACGACAGAAGATATTAAAGACAGATATATTGTATTAGTAGGGGAGTTATACTCAAAAAAAGTGACTCTCCTTAATGTATATGGACCAAATTTTGATAGCCCCCTGTTCTTTAAGAGAATACTTAACATTATCCCGGAATGTACACAACATAATTTAATTATCGGTGGAGACTTAAATTGTACACTGGATGCTTACTTGGATAGATCATCAAGTCAAAGAAAATTAAAATCTCAGTCAAGTGAATTCCTAAATTCATATATTAATACTACAAACATTAAGGATGTTTGGAGAATTGAAAACCCATCTGGTCGAGAATACTCATTCTACTCACCCGTGCATAAAACTTACTCAAGGATAGACTATTTCTTAGTAGACTCTAAACTTATCCCATTTACCTATAATTCGCAATATCATAATATTATAATATCGGACCATGCTCCACTTACATTTATGATTAAACTAAAAGGAATGACCGAGATAAAGACACAATGGAGACTTAACCCTCAAATCTTGAAAGAAAAGTTATGTAATGAATACCTCGTAAAACAGATTAATATGTTTTTCGAGGCTAATGACAGCTCTGGAATCTCCGCCTCCCTTCTTTGGGAAACATTTAAAGCATTTGTGCGAGGAGCATTAATATCCTCCCAATCATTTATTAACAAAGAGAATAGGGCCAAACAACAGTCTTTGGAAACGGAAATAAAGCAATTAGACATAGAAAATGCAATAGCACCATCTATGGTAAAACACAATAAAATTGCAGTACTGAAATATAAGTTAAACAAGTTATACTCAGAACAAGTAATAAAACTATATCAACGTACAAAACAATTACATTTTGAATTTGGAGATAAACCACAAAAACTATTGGCGCGTCAACTTCGTAAACAGGACGGGGAAAAAACAATTTACAAAATTAGATCAGATAAGGGAGAAACATTAACACTATCTAAAGATATTAATGATAGATTTTTACAATATTATCAAAAATTGTATTCATCTAAAACAACAGAACAACCAGTAGGAATGGAAACATTTCTACAGAAATGTAATCTTACAGGTCCAGATCAGAAAGAGAGAGAATCACTAGATGTAGAAATTATGGTAAAAGACATCGAGGAGTCAATTAGATCTTTAAAAAATGGAAAGGCCGCAGGTCCTGATGGTCTAAGCTCTGAATTTTATTTAAAAATTTACGATCTGATTTTTCCACGTCTACAGAGACTTTACAAACAAGCATATACTCAACAGAAACTTCCAGAAACTCTAAATGAATCTACAATCATACTTATACCGAAACCAGATAAGGATCCTGAAGACCCAGGTTCATATAGAGCAATAGCTCTCTTAAATACTGATCAGAAAATATTAACCAAAATCCTATCTCATAGATTGAGCTTAGTGATTAATAAATTAATACACCCGGACCAAACAGGTTTTATTCCAAAACGTTACTCATTTTATAATTTGAGAAGACTATTCAATATTATATATACAAATAGAATTCCAAATGCAGATCTAGCAATTATTTCGTTAGATGCTGAAAAGGCATTTGACCAGGTAGAATGGACATATTTATTTTCGGTAATGAAAAAATTTCAATTGGGAGAGAAGTTCTGCACATGGGTTAAATTGTTATACTCTAATCCAACAGCTAGAATATTAAAAATCAAATGTTATCAGCCAAATTTAATCTTTCTAGAGGTTGTAGACAAGGATGTTCACTATCCCCACTATTATTTGCTCTTGCAATTGAACCATTAGCAGAAAGCGTTAGAAACCATCCAGGAATACATGGATACAACACTAGAGATACAAGGAATAAAATGTCCTTATATGCAGATGATGTATTAATATATATTACAAAGTTAGAAACTAGTATTCCAAATCTATTAAATCTAATAACACAATTTGGTCAGTTCTCAGGATATAGGATTAATTGGAATAAAAGTGAAATTATGCCAATAACAAAATTCAACTTAAATACAATACAACAATCCCCTTTTAAAATAGTTAAAGATAAACTTAAATATTTAGGAATCTATGTAACTAAGACATATACCACTTTATTTAAACAAAATTTTCCATCCTTACTTAATAAATTACACAAACATATTCAGTACTGGAAAACACTTCCTATTTCAATGCTTGGTAGAATTAATGCTATAAAAATGATTTTCTTACCACAACTACTATATTTATTTCAATTAATTCCGATATATATTCCAAAAAACGTTTTCAAAAAAGTAGACTCCATTGTTACAAGCTTTATTTGGGATTATAAGAATCATAGAATAAGTAAAAAACATTTATGTAAGTCAAAGAGCAACGGAGGTTTGGCCTTGCCAAATTTCTTATTTTATTTTTGGGCAGTCCATATTAAAAACATGAATTTCTGGCTGGAAGAAATGGATCAACAACCAGATTGGTTAAGGATGGAAAAGGAAGACTGTTTACCTTTTGAAATAGGTTCGATTATATTTGCTACCACAAAATTGCATAAAAAAACCTATAAGGAAAACCCTATAATACATAGTGGAATACGAATTTGGAAACAATTAACAAAAGGCTTTAAAACTGAATAATATACCACTATGTCTTCCCATTGTAAATAATCCTCTATTCAAGTCATCCATATTGGATAGAGGTTTTATACAATGGAAAATTCATGGAATTAAAAGGATTGGACATGTTTATAGGGAAGGCATCTTTCTGTCATTTCAAGAGTTACAACAGAATCATGGACTACACTCAAATAACTTTTTCAAATATTTACAAATTAGAGATTATGTTAAATCCAATACACAAGTTTATAGGACTAGGGAACCAGAAATTCTTGATGAATGTTTGAATAAGCATCCTAACACTGAAAAATTAATAGCTTATATTTATAACATTCTCTTAAATAATGATGAACCACCGATGGAACTATATAGACATAAATGGGAAAATGAGTTAGGTTATCCTATTACGAAAGATATTTGGGAGGAAAGTTTACAACATATACATCAATGTTCGTTAAATGCCAGACATGCTTTAATACAATTTAAAGTCTTACACAGATTACATTATTCCAAAATAAAACTAAATAGAATTTTCCCACATATTTCTCCTATATGTGATAAATGCCTGCATCTAGAGGCCAATTTAACACATACCTTTGCAAATTGTATAAAAATTAAAAATTACTGGACTGATATTTTTTGAATAATCTCTGAAGTTGTTAATACCAAACTAGCTCCAGACTCAAAATTAATAATACTTGGGATATCAGAACAAAGTTTAACACTCACAACAAGCCAAAGAAACTTCCTTGACTACAGTATAATAACAGGGAAAAAATTAATATTAAAATTCTGGAAAGGCCCTACAACCCCCACAATTAAAATGTGGATTGTGGAAATGTCGGAGACCCTACATCTAGAAAGAATTAGACTCGTCTTAATGGACAAGCAAGAATTTTTTGTTAAAATATGGGCTCCATTCATTGCCTATTTGAAGGGATAGAGTGGCCCAGCGCGAAAGCCCGACTGAAGCTTGAACTCAGGATTAGATGTAATTATATTTCATAACCTACGAACTTATCTCCTATGACGTATTATAAGTTATTCATTCCACCTTTTTTTCTTTTTTGATATTGAAATTCTTCTTTCTTTCTCTTCTTTCTCTCTATTTTTCTTTTTCTATCTATATAAAAAAAACACTAGAAGCAGAATTAACTGACAATTGACAAATTTAATAATGTATGAATGATTGATGTATATGAAAAGTTTTTTCTTCTATTCTATTATAATATGTTACTCTACACTGTAATATGTTTGCTTCTAATAAAAAATTATATCACAAAAGAAAGGTTTAGTGAGATATGGGCCAAACACAGGAAAAGTGACGAGCCTCAATAGCGCTTCTGGTTGGCATGTTCGGGTTGGGCCAAAGGGTCTGTTTCCCTTTTGTATGACTGTGGATTTTATGTCTTTATTTAGTTTGTCTAGAGAAATATAATAAGTGATGAAACACTAAGAAGATTTTTTAGAGATCTGAGCACCTGGTTTGAAAAGAGAGAAAAAATGAAGAGGTGGAAAAACACTTGAAACTGAAAGAATCCAACATTTTAATTATTAATCATGGCATCAAGAGTTTACTTTAATCTGTTAACTAAAATACACCCAAAATGGAAAATTCTTTATGACTGTAGATTGTCTTCACAAGAGTAGGTCCTGCAGAATTTCCAGAGTAAAGTAATTATTTTCATATATTTGAATGCCGTCGAGTTCCAGCTTTGAAGAACATTGCATAGATTGTATAATCACTGCACATTCTAGAAAACTGTGTGATATTTAAAAAAATAAAATGTATTCATGGATTGAGAATTAATGATTTATTGCATGTGTTTATGTTAGACTTTTTAATTTGTGTATTTTATTGAATTATCAACTTTTGCCAGTTTGTAGGTTGGTATTTATGTAATTTACAATTTTTTTCCAGAGAGTTCCTCAGGTCACAGAAATATTAGTTTTAGTCTCTGTTCGGATAGGAATCTACAAATGTCCCATTTCTGCCAGACCTCAAAATGTCTCCAGAGTGTTTTTTTCCTAGCTTGTGGGAAAGCAAACCTAGAGATTTTGTAATTGATTTAGACAATGGCATGCGTTCCCACAGTTATCCTCCAGATACCAAGAGTTTACTCCCATTTCCACACAACTAACATATTTTTATTACATATGCTATCTAATTGCAGAATTAGTTTTTGAACTTGTAACTTCTGATGTCTTAAGGCAGCACTAAATCCCAAGGAAATTGAACTCAATGCCGTTAACATATCCTTGACCTTAAGAAATATGTTAAGTTGAAAATCCGATAAGAGGCACGAACTACGCAAACCATGATGTGTCAGCAATCCATTCTTTCACCACAAAGTGCTCTAATTTAGAAATATATGATTTTACTTCAGAGTCACGTGACTGACTACGTGAAGAAGACCCGTCAGGGCGCATGCGCGTCATTACGTCTGACGCATTGGCGCCCGGACAGCAGGACGACGGAGCTCCTCCTGTGGTGAGTACTTTAAAAGCTCCACCAAAGTCGGGGAGACTTTGGAGGAGTTAGGTGTAGAGTGTTATTGGTGCTGTATTTTTCCCCAAAATTTACTGGCGCTATGGAGAAATCGACGAGGGGCAGGCGAGCTGCGGACAAGGTTAGAGAGAGCTGCGGGAGTGCGGTCTCTGAGCGGTTGCCTGGTACCCCTGGGGAGTCGCAAACCGGGAGCGGAGCGACGGCAGACTTGGCAACGCAAGGTACACAGCAAGGTACACAGCCAACGCCAGTCGGGCGGAAGGCTAAAGCCAAGTCTGTCAGGCCCATTGACTCAGCAGAGTCGGGCCTGGACGAGTCCCGTCCGGGACAGGATACTGTCACCCAATGGTTATCCCAAATTCAGGGGTTGCTCCACAAAGGCACACTCCAGGAGGAGTCGTGTGGGCGGCAGGCCGTGGGGAAGGCTCCGCCGGCAGTACCAAGTAGAGAGCTGCTTGACGGCACCCTCTTTCAAGAGGTTAGTGCTGAGGGTCAGATAAGCTCTGACCCTGATTCTGATGATGAATTTGAAGGAGAAGAAAGGCAGCTGCCAGAGTTACCACCTCTGGCAGCACGATTTGCCATGTCATCAGAATCTGGAGAGCCTCTGGGTGAGGAGCTGGCAACCAGCATTAATTATCTGGTGTCTCATCAGCTGCAGGAGGTGACCATAGATGAAACAGTACGAAAACATGAAACACCAGTGAACTGTGGACTGTTAAAAGTGCCAGTGGTTAACAGGATGATTTGGGGCCAGATGGGGATAGCCATGAGAGCCCAGGAGATGAAACTGCAGCTTATTTTAAAATTGCTGGGGTCTGGTATTACCAGTTTTGCCAGAATGGTCGATGGGGAAGAAATGACCAACTTACAGCAAGAGGTGCTGGGGCCCATTTTGAAACTAATTGTCTGCGCAAAAGCGCCATCTGGCTGACAATTAATCCAAAGTTCACATCACTCTGCCAACCTGGCACTGTACAACCGGTGAATCTGCTCTTCGGCGAAGATTTCGCGAAGAAGGTTAAAGAGCTGTAGGACGAGGCGAAGACGGTGGGCTTAATAAAGCAGCCAGCAGCCAGACACTCACAAAAAAAGAAGTACCCCTTCAAGCGTGGAGACTGGTCAGGACAAGGGACAAGTCGTGCGATCATGCAGCACAGTTGGCGTTCGGCAGTAGCAGCGCCAGGGAAAGTGGGGTTTCCAGCTCGAGGCCGGGGAAGGAATCCAGGTGGTAAGGAGGTATGTGGGTCTGGTTCTCATGTAGACAGATCAAATGTAATACAACTAAAAGTTGGAGGAAGATTACATCTGTTCCTAGAGGAATGGAAACAAATTACCTCAGACATGTTTATACTGAGTGTTATTGAAGGGTTTCGAATAGAGTTTAATACAAATTCTGATTTACCCATGCAGCATGTTCCAAAAAGAAGTTTTCAGTTCAGTATAACTGAACAAATGGAAGTTCAGGTGGAACTTGAAAGCTTATGTAATAAAGGCGTAATTGCTAAGTCAGTTTACCAAAGCCAACAATTTGTGTCCAATATTTTTCCCAGACCAAAAAAGGATGGGGGATGCAGAATTATCCTGGACCTGACTAGTCTTAACCCTTTTGTAGGGTATAGACATTTTAAGATGGAAACGTTTGTGACTGCTAAGCAACTTGTTTCCAGAGGATGCTATATGGCAACTATAGATCTTAAAGATGCGTATTACTCAGTGTCTGTTCATTTGCAGGATAGAAGATATTTAAAATTCACCTGGATGGGTCAATTATGGCAATACAATGCACTGCCTAATGGTTTGTCTTCAGCTCCTAGAGTATTTACAAAGTTGTTAAAACCTATTCTAGGCATGATGAGAAGTCAAGGTCATGTGCTCATGGCTTATCTCGAAGATATCTTGGTTGTAGGACAATCAAAGGAAACAGCTGAAGCATCAGTGGAAGTCGTTCAATCCACTTTTCAAAGATTGGGCTTCATAAACCATCCAGAGAAATCCAAATTAACACCTGTAACACAAATTGACTATTTGGGGTTCACGATTGACTCAATCAACATGATTGTGACCTTACCCAGGCAAAATAGGGTAGAGCTAATTGAGAGCTGTATCAAGTTAATTGCTGACACAGAACCCTCAATTAGACAGGTGGCAAGTCTGCTTGGGAAATTAGTGGCAGCATTTCCAGCAGTTCAATATGGGCCACTGCATTATCAACAATTACAAAGGGCAAAGGAACAAGCACTAAGGATACATTTGGGTCATTATAATAGGCCTATGCATCTATCAGCAGAGGCTGTTGCTGATGTGCAATGGTGGATTCAGCATGTGTCCACTAGTAGTTCCAAAGTATTATTGGAGCAATCTTCCATGGTTTTGCAGACAGATGTCAGTGCACTTGGGTGGGGTGCTACTGATACGAGATCCAGCTGTGGAGGCAGATGGACTGAGCAAGAGTCATTGCTTCTGCAAACATGGGGAATTAACTATTTAGAGCTTTTAGGAGTTTTTTATGGTTAAGGCTTATTGCGCTAACAAAACTAGCTTGCATGTTCAGTGTCAAATTGACAACACTACAGCAGTTGCATATATTAATCATATGGGTGGAATCAAATCGTTATCTTGTGACAGATTGGCAAATCAAATTTGGACCTGGTGTATTAATAGAGATATTTGGCTTTCAGCTATCTCTCTGCCAGGAAAACTCAATATAGTAGCAGATGCCAGGTCATGAAAATTCCATGATAATACAGAGTGGATGTTGAACCAGGACGTGTTCAAGGACATAGTACTTGCATATGGAATGCCAGATATCGATTTGTTTGCATCCAGACTTAACCACCAGCTGCCAAAATATGTTTCATGGGAACCAGATCCAGTGGCAGTTGCAATTGATGCTTTTTCGCTAAATTGGGGTAATATGTTTGTGTACATTTTCCCGCCATTTTGCCTCATAGGTCGGTGTCTGCAAAAAACCAAGCAGGATGCCGCTTCAGGTGTGTTGGTGATACCCAATTGGCCAACTCAACCATGGTTCCCTTTGATGTTACAGATAGCGATCCAACCTCCTTTGGTGGTTCCAAAGAGTAGGAATTTACTGGAGCACCCGGTAACGCGGGAAATTCATCCGTTATGTGATCGTATTGATCTGTTAATTTGCAGGTTTTAAGAAGGCCTTACCTGGGTCGAGGACTTTCTCGGCGAACGGTGGACATGCGCACTGCAGTCTGGAGAAATACTCAAAAGCAGTATATTACTTATGTAAAAAAATGGGAACAATATTGTGTTCAAAAGAATATTCAATATAATACTGTAGTTATTGAAAATGTTTTAGAGTTTTTATGCACACTCTATTATGATGAGAGTCTCAGTTATAGTGCTATCAATACAGCTAGAAGTGCTTTGTCCTCATACCTTGTAATAGGTACACGGACAGAATGTATTGGTTCTCACCCTCTCATATCTAGGTTGATGAAAGGAATCTTTAATTCCAAACCTCCAAAACCTAGGTATATGGTTATCTGGGATGTAAGTGTTGTTCTTAACATGCTTTGTCATTGGGTCCCTGTCACGTCTATGACTTTGTCAAAATTAACCATGAAATTGGCTATGCTAATGGCATTGGTTTCAGCACAGAGAGTGCAGACTTTGCAAAAACTTCAGTTAGATAGAATGGAAGTGACTGCAAAAAATGTCATGTTTTATATTTATGACCTGCTCAAACAAAGTAGGCCAGGAGTGACAGGTTTTAAGATTGTGTTCTCAGCATATCCTACAGATCCATGTTTATGTGTAAGGACACATTTGTTACATTACATTGAAGCCACAAGGGCTTTAAGACATGAAGAAACAGGATTATTTATCAGCTACAAGAAGCCACGCAAGAGAGTGGCAGTTCAGACTATCTCAAGGTGGTTAAAGCAAGTGTTGGTTCAGGCAGGAATTAACACTGGTGTGTTTACATCTCATTCCACTAGGGCAGCAGCAACATTGGCGGCCAGGGCGATGGACGTTCCCATTGACCATATACTAAAGGCCGCAGGGTGGCAAAATGAACTCGTGTTTCAACAATACTACCATCGACCTATTGCCGATGGAGGGCTGTTTGCTAATTCGATCTTAAGTTCTGTTAATTCTGTTTAATTCTGTTTCAATTCTGTTTAATTCTGTTTTAATTTTGCCCCTAAGATAGAGGCCTTATTGTTTGTTTTATGACTCAAATAAAACTGTTATTGCATGCTATTCAGTGTCATGTTTACAGCATTATTGATTATACTCACTTAGAGTCAATCAATGCAGTGAGAAGCCGGGATTTTGATCTGCGGCATAAAATCACAGAGCTTTGAAATCTTCACGTAGTCACTCACGTGACTCCGAAGTAAAATAGTAAGATTGATGAGCTGGAGACCCAACTTCATACGCTGCGGTGCATCAGGGAGGGGGAGTATTACCTGGATGTTTTGTGCCAGGGGATGGTCACACCGACCAGTTTAACTAATTCAGTAGTTAGTGAGCAGGGAAAGGAAGGTGTGGTCATAAGCGAGGCAGGTAGGGGGAACCAGGAGGAGATGCGGCAGGAGCCACAGCCCTTGTCCCTGACGAGCATGACCGAGGCTCTTACTCAATGTGAGGACGGGATCAGGGACTGTGGGAGGGATGAGCAACCTGGCTGCAGCACCGTGGATCAGGGGGCCATTCAAGAGGGGGGAGTTAGAAGAAATGCCGTTGTGATAGGGGATAGTATTATTAGGGGGGTAGATAAGGTTCTCTGCGGCCAGCAGAACATGTCCCGAAGGCTGTGTTGCCTACCCGGTGCTAGGGTTAAGGATATCTCTGCGATGCTGGAGAGAAATTTGCAGAGTGAGGGGGAGGATCCAGTGGTCGTGGTCCATGTGGGGACCAATGACATAGGAAGGACGAGGAAGGAGGATCTGCTGAAGGAGTTTGAGCAGTTAGGGAATAAATTAAAAAGCAGAACCTCGAGGGTACTGATCTCCGGATTGCTACCTGAGCCACGGGCCAAATCGGCGAGGGTACGTAAAATTAAAAAGCTGAATGCGTGGCTCAAAGACTGGTGTGGGAAAAATGGGTTTGGTTTCTTGGGCCACTGGCACCAGTACTGGGACAGGGGGGATCTGTTCTGTAAGGACGGACTTCACCTGAACGGTGCTGGGACTGGGGTCCTGGCAAATCATATAACTAGGGCAGTAGAGAGGTCTTTAAACTAAGTAGCGGGGGGAGGTATCAAGGGGGGTAATAACGGCAGGGGTAGAGGAAATAGAGCAGGGTATCAGTGGGGAAACGGAAAATCAAAATGGGACAGGAGGATCCAGAATGTGTGAAGATAAAGCTCTAGATGTAAAAGGGGCAAAAACAGAAAGGAAGGGTAGTAAAAATCATCTGAAAGTGCTGTATCTAAATGCACGGAGTATTCGAAATAAGATAAATGAATTAACGGTGCAATTAAGTATATATAGTTATGATATCATGGCCATTACGGAGACATGGCTGCAAGGGGATCAGGATTGGGAGTTAAATATAGAGGGGTACTCGACAATTAGAAAAGATAGACAGGAAAGAAAGGGAGGAGGGGTGGCCCTTTTAATAAGGGAGGGAATAACGGCAATAGAGAGGAAGGATATTGCGTTGAAAGATCAGGATAGTGAAACAGCTTGGGTACAGATAGAGAATAACAAGGGGA
The DNA here is from genome assembly GCA_038087875.1 of Malacoraja senta. Classification (NCBI taxonomy): domain Eukaryota; kingdom Metazoa; phylum Chordata; class Chondrichthyes; order Rajiformes; family Rajidae; genus Malacoraja; species Malacoraja senta. The sequence goes on along the minus strand of CM075983.1, from coordinate 52,603,831 downwards.
AAAAAACACTAGTGGGTGTAATTTATAGACCTCCAAATAGCTGTGACGCTGTTAGTCAGAACATAAATCTGCAAATAGTTGACGCATGTAAAAAGGGAACTGCTGTAATCATGGGGGACTTCAATTTTCATATTAATTGGGCAAACCAAACTGGGCAGGGTAGACTAGAGGAAGAGTTTATAGAATGCATTAGAGACGGGTTCCTAGAACAGTATGTCACAGAACCGACAAGGGGGGAGGCAATCTTGGATCTGGTCCTGTGTAATGAAGCAGGATTAATTAAAAATGTCATAGTTAGGGACTCGTTGGGAACAAGTGACCACAATATGGTCGAATTCCATATTCAAATAGAAGGGGAGCAGGTTGAAACTCAGGCTAGGGTACTTAGTCTAAATAAGGGGGATTATGAAGGTATGAGGACTGAGCTGATCAAAGTTGACTGGGATAGCAGACTCAAGAATAAGACGGTACATGAGCAGTGGTGTACGTTTAAGGATCTACTGTATAACCTTCAAGAAAAATTTATTCCTATGAAGAAAAAAAGGGGTAAGGGAAAGAACAGTCAGCCATGGCTCAGTAAAACTATAAAGGATAGTATTCGGCTGAAGGCAAGGGCATATAAGGTAGCCAGAGATAGTGGGAGGGTAGAGGATTGGGAAGCATTTAAAGGTCAGCAAAAAATAACTAAGAGATTAATTAAGACGGGGAAAATAGACTATGAAAGGAATTTAGCGAACAACATAAAAACTAATAGTAAGAGTTTTTATAGCTATATAAAAAGAAAAAGGGTGGCTAAGGTGAACGTTGGTCCATTGGAGGGTGAGACTGGAGAGTTGTTGGTGGGGCACATGGAAATGGCAAAGGCATTAAACGAGTATTTTGTATCAGTCTTCACCATAGAAGACACAAAAAATATTCCAACGCTGGATAAACAGGGGGCGGTAGGAATGGAGGAGCTAAATACTATTAAGATCACCAAGGAGGTGGTATTAGGGAAATTAATGAGACTGAAGGAGGATAAATCCCCTGGGCCTGATGGATTACATCCAAGGGTCTTGAGGGAGATAGCGGTGGGGATTGTGGATGCATTGGTGATAATTTTCCAAAACTCCCTGGAGGCAGGAACGGTCCCAGTGGATTGGAAAATGGCCAATGTAACACCTATATTTAAAAAAGGAAGTAAACAGAAGGCGGGTAACTATAGACCGGTTAGTCTAACATCGGTGGTGGGTAAAATGTTAGAGACAATTATTAAAGAAACACTAACGGGGCACTTGGATAAACATGACTTCATCGGACAGAACCAGCATGGTTTTGTGAAGGGGAAGTCCTGTTTGACGAATCTGCTCGAATTCTTTGAGGAAGTAACAACCCGGGTGGATAAAGGGGAACCGGTGGATGTGGTATACTTGGACTTCCAAAAGGCTTTTGACAAGGTGCCACATAAGAGACTATTGCTAAAAATAAAAAATTATGGGATTGGGGGTAATATATTAGCATGGGTAGAGGATTGGCTAACAAATAGGAAGCAGAGAGTGGGGATAAATGGTTCATACTCGGGATGGCAACCGGTAACTAGCGGGGTTCCGCAAGGGTCGGTGCTGGGACCCCAGTTGTTCACAATTTATATAAATGATTTGGAGGAGGGAACCAAGTGTAATATATCAAAATTTGCGGACGATACAAAAATGGGAGGAAAAGTAGGGGATGAGGAGGATAGGAAGAGTCTGCAAAAGGATATAGATAAGCTAGGTGAGTGGGCAACAACTTGGCAGATGAAATTTAATACTAATAAATGTGAAGTCATTCACTTTGGGAAAAAAAATGATAGGGCAAGTTATTTTCTAAATGAGGTGGAGCTGCGTTGTAATGCAACGCAAAGGGATCTAGGGGTAGTAGTACATGAATCACTAAAAGTTAGTATGCAGGTGCAGCAAGCAATCAGGAAGGCCAATGGAGTTTTGGCCTTTATTGCTAGGGGGATTGAGTATAAAAACACGGAGGTCTTGCTGCAGCTGTACACAGTATTAGTGAGACCACATTTGGAATACTGTGTACAGTTCTGGGGTCCATACTTAAGAAAGGATGTACTGGCCCTGGAGGCAGTGCAGCGAAGGTTTACAAGATTTATTCCTGCAATGAGGGGATTGACATATGAGGAAAGGTTAAGTAGGCTGGAACTCTACTCTTTGGAGTTTAGAAGAATGAGAGGCGATCTCATTGAAACATATAAGATCGTGAGGGGCCTTGATCGGGTGGATGCACCGAGGATGTTCCCAATGATCGGGGAAACTAGAACTAGGGGACATAGTTGTAGAATAAGGGGGGGCTCTTTTAAAACTGAGATGAGGAAGAACTTCTTCACCCAGAGGGTGGTTAATTTATGGAATTCACTGCCCCAGGGAGCAGTGGAAGCAGAAACATTAAATATATTTAAGTCTAAAATAGATGTTTTTTTAGCTGCCAAGGGGATAAGGGGCTACGGGGAGAAGGCAGGGATATGGACCTAGGTATGGTTAGTATAGTAAGACCTGAGTGATCTCCTGGACAAGTGTCGATCGCCTGGATTGGGGTCGGAGAGGAATTTCCCGGATTTTTTTCCCGAATTGGACCTGGGTTTTTATCCGGTTTTTTGCCTCCCCCAGGAGATCACGCGGTTCTTGGGGTGGAGAGGGGTGATAGCGGTATAAAGGGGAGGGTAGTGTCTTGTGTTCTGTGTCTTGTGTCTACTGTTTGTGGGTAAGGGTGTCTGTTTAGTGTTCAGCCATGAGCGAATGGCGGTGCGGGCTCGATGGGCCTGGTGGTCTACTCTCGCACCTACTTTCTATGTTTCTATGTTTCTATTAAACGAGCTTACCAGTTTGAAGTTTGATCTTTATTTTATGAGGAGTTACGTTGGTGATTACGTGCCCGCCACGCCCAACCCTCTCTCATAAAAAAGGTCATAATGGTAGTTCTCATGTTCCTCATCTTAATATGTTACTTCAATTATTGTGTTGTCTGTGATTTCATACCGCTGCTTTGAAGATTGACGCGCATGCGCCCTGACGGGTCTTCTTCACGTAATCACCAACGTAACTTCTCATAAAATAAAGATCAAACTTCAAACTGGTAAGTTCTCATTTAATCTTACTATTCTGTAATAACTCATGCTTATTGTCTTCAGCAGGTTATGTAAGTGGGTGATTTCTGTAGCCATTTCTGTAACTGTGTCATTATAGGTAAGTGCATATGTTTAATGTTTAAGGGCCTGTCCCACTGTACAAGGTAATTCAAGAGCTCTCCCGAGTTTAAAAAAAAATCAAACTCGTGGTAAGCACGTAGAATGTATGTAGCGGGTGCGTCAGAGCTCGGAACGTCTCTTAGCGGCTCGTAACGCTAACGGCAGGTACTCGGGAAACGCGGTAAGCTCGTGAAGACTCGTGAAGATTTTTCAACATGTTGAAAAATGTCCACGAGAGCCCCGAGTACCTACAAGCGGCTATTATCGTAATTCTCTGAGTTCGAATCAGGGGAAACTCGGGAGAACTCTTGAATTAGCTCGTACAGTGGGACAGACCCTTTAAGTCAGAAGCACTGTGATCAATACCTTGAGAGTGAATTTCCTTCCCATTGAGTGATGTTGTCCTTAGATCAATGAGGGACTGGTGTGTTAACAAAGAGTCAAAGGGATTGCACAGGCAACATATGTGTCAATAGCCTCAGCCCACAATTTTGTGGAATTAGGTATTTACAGATCACACTAGCCAGTATTTTTCCCCAAAAAATATTGACCAAGCTCTAGATAGACAGAAAAAGCTGGAGTAACTCAGCGAAACAGGCAGCATCTCTAGAAAGAAGTGACGTTTCGGGTGACGTTTCGGGCGAGACCCTTCTTCAGCCTGGTTAGTGACAAGGGAAACGAGAGATATAGACGATGATGTGGAGAGATAAAGAACAATGAATAAAAATATGCAAAAAAGTACCGATGATAAAGGAAACAGGCCATTGTTGGCTGTTTATAGGGTGAAAAGGAGAAGCTAGTGCAATGTGGGTAGTGGAGGGACAGAGAGAGAGGGAATGCCGGGGTACCTGAAGTGAGAGAAGTCAATATTCATACCACTGGGCTGTAAGCTGCCAGAGCAGTATTTGATGGGAAATAGATCACCAACTCTATTAGCTCAAGATCACTCAGAACTGGCAGCAATTCAAACATGAGAATGGTGTCATCAGAAGCATTGCAAAAGTCCTGCAAGCAATTGGTCATATAATTATATCCTACTTTGCAGAATTTACTATATTTTTGGATCATTAATGTCCTCATTTTGTGTATATAAAGAAAGTTTTCAGAAATAACAGCGTAGTTGTGATGTGATATCAAATATTCAAGGTGATGTTATAGAAACATAGAAACATAGAAAATAGGTGCAGTAGGCCATTCGGCCCTTCGAGCCTGCACCGCCATTCAATATGATCATGGCTGATACTCAATCCTGTACCTGCCTTCTCTCCATAACCCCTGATCCCTTTAGCCACAAGGGCCACATCTAACTCCCTCTTAAATATAGCCAATGAACTAGCCTCAACTACCTTCTCTGGCAATGCGTTTTCTATGATGCGTTTTAAATCTAAAAGCTGGAAATCATTAAATATTTGTTGGTGGGTAAAAGATCTTTCCTTAGCTGTTGATTGATTCATATTTTTCAGTAGGGGTCATTTAATATGAGTTCTGGCACAAGAACAAGCATAGGGGGCCAGATTCCTTCCTGTTCCAATGAGGAGAGATACAATTAATCCACAAAAAAACAGTGGTAGGGATCTGCAAGTCTTTTTTACACTAATATCATATTGTACTTCTTTGATTTAAGTTTAGCTTATTTGGAGATATAGCGCGGTAACAGGCCCTTTGGCCCACCTAGTCCGCATCGACTGGCGATCCCCGCACATTAACACAATCCTACACACACTAGGGACAATTTACATTTATACCTAGGCAATTAACCTACAAACCTGAATGTCGTTGGAGTGTGGGCGGAAACCAAAGATCTCAGAGAAAACCCACATGCTCAAGGAAGAACTGTCCTCCTGAACACTAGGTGGCGCCACCAGCAGTGGCTGCCTCTCCAAGTCTGTCTGTCCTTTCTTCTTTTTTGCTATTTTTAATTTGTGTTAAAAGTATGTTTTAGTGCTCCTTGGTTTGTTTTATGTGGGGGTTGGCGGAAATTTTTATCAATCTCTTACCTCGACGGAGATGCAAATTTTTTTCCATATCGTATCTCCATCCCCACTGTGGCCTAACATCGTGGAGTTGGCGGTCTTTCCTAGATACCGACCCGGTGCTCCATCCGCGGGAGTCTGCGGGACTTAAAGATCGCGGAGCTTGCGATCCCTTTGCCGGGGATTGAAGCTCCAACTGCGGGGCCTGTGTACTTTAACGTCGTGAAGTCTTTGGTAAGAAGAGGCCAATTCGGGAGCTCCATGACGCGGAGAGAGTTTCAACCGTCCCAACGCGGGAGTTTCGGTCACCCCTTCGATCGTCAACTGCGCGGGCTTTGATCACCCTGGTTTGACTGCCCCGATCACGGGAGAACAAAGAGGAAGAAGATTGAACTTTATTGCCTTCGATCACAGTGATGAATGTGGAATCCACTGTGCTGGATGTTTATGTTAAATTTTATGTGGTTGTGTGTCTTGTTGCTTTTCACTTAGCATGGCTGTATGGTAACTCAAATTTCACTGTACTTTAACTGGTACATGTGACAATAAACTGACCTTGAAACCTTTAAGCTTAAAACCTTACAGACAGCACCAGTAGTCAGATCGAACCTGAGTCACTGGTGCTGTAAGGCAGCAACTCTACCGCTGCGCCACCGTGCCATCCATGGGCTTGAAAAGAAAAACAGCCAGGCAGGAAAAATGGTGTGCAAATACTTTATGTTTTTATTTGAGATCAATCTCAATTTCTCTGAATTCATAATGGAAGGAAATGCTAATTTTATAGGTGCAAGCAAAGTCTCACAGGGCTTCATAATGGACAACTGTGAAATAAGAAATAAGGTGACTTTATCTTTCGTTCTTAATATGATTGGACATGTTTCCAGACAAAGAAGAGATTGAGGACCATTATGAAAAAGCAGACAGCTAATCTATGAAAATTAATTTTGGGACTATAAAATATTCTCCTTGTCTGAAAGCTCCAAATATGCACTTGATCTGGCCAGGTTATTGAATACAGAGAAAGAGGACAGAGACATGCTGGTAATTGAAGAATTAGGGGGCGCCGTCGAGTATGGCTGCTCTGCCTTCACCCTTTTTTTTGTTTTTAGTGTCTAATAGTTTTGTTTTTGGAGGTCTAATCTTTTGTGTGGGGGGTGGATGGGTAGGGGAAGGGGGAAACTGTATTTCTCGGTCCCTACCTGGTCGGAGTTGCGTTTTTTCTCCGAGACCCTTCCTTGCGGCCTAGCAACGGGCCTGGAGCGGCGTTTCCTGCTGGGACCGGCCGGCCAGAACTTCAGCTTCGGCAGTGGCACAGCGCTGAAGCACCATCGCGGAGCAGACGATGCCTTACCCGGATCGCCGTGTGGTAAGCTCCAGAGCGCTGAAACCGCCGACTCCAACATCGCGGAGCTGTGGGGTCTGCAGAGCATCCAGCTGCGGCAGCGCTGGGTTTGAACACCGCAAAGCCTGGGATCTCTTGCCAAGATCGCCAGTGTTGGAGCTCTGACCAGCGCGGCCTGTGGACTTCGGGAGCCGCGGTCTCCAGGGAGGAAGCGGCCATTCCAGACACTCCAAGCCGCGGAGAGTGTTCTCCCGATGCCAGAACTCCATCATCCGGCGAGAGGGCCTGAAACATCGGGCCGCAGTTGCGGCGACTGCGGAGGCCTCAATAGGCCCCGACCATGGGTGAACAGGGGATAGGACTGGACTTTGTTGCCTTCCCTCACAGTGGGAACCATTGTGGGGGATGATTTTATGTTTTATGTTAAATTCTTTAATGTTGTGTTTTATTTTTGATGTGCTGCAGATCAAAGATCATAGAGCGGAGCAAGGTACTCCACTCCGACGTAAAGCAACGCACTGAGGTGTAGTACGTAACGGAACGTCACGGCCACCATTTGTTAATGCAAAACGCGACTTCCGTTATGCCTCCCGCTGTGTAATCCGCTCTATCATCTTTGGTGTAATCAGTGTTGTAGGGAACAGTGTTTGATATAGCTCATCTATCACCTCACATATTTTAGTTAATTTTATTGTAAATGTTTTCCCTCTGTTCCCCCATTTCCCTCCCATCTTTCCTCCCCAGCCCCCTCCTTTGCGTAGTTTCCCTTGCATCGTATTGTGCAGTTTCCCATGTATTGCTTTAACACACACTGTGCACAAAATTAAATTTAACATATATATATTTATATGAATGTGTGTTTGTGTGTGCCTGTGTGTGAGAGGCAAGTTGGAGATAAAGATATTTCCTTCTCATGGATCAGAAGCAACTTTGATTTAATCACTCTCTATCTTATTTGTCAGATGATGTACATAAACCATAAAGGCAATTATATATATAATTATATACATATAAATATATGCATATATATAAATATATTTATATGTATATATATTTACAAAGCTGCACACAAAAATATGACATATGGGGTCAAATTTCAAATTCCTTGACAAGTACTTTATTGGGTTCATGACTGACATAGTATCAACAACAAATGTAGAAAAGATAACACATTGATGACAAGTTTCCAAAAATGGCATCAGAATACACAAAATCATTTTGTGTAACGGTTGTCGCGTGGTGTCCACCAGTGACCTGGTTGGCACAGTAAGTGCACGTATTTCTTATTCCTTTCTATGTTGATGAATACCACATACCACATGGAATAATAAAATTGCAAACACCGTTTCCACTTCATCCACCTGATCATGTAGTAGAATACTGCATCCATCTGAGTGGACACCGCATGTGATCTAAACGGTACATTACCTTGTGGATCTGAGTGACAAAGATGGCTGATGAGACAGTGTGTTGCCAAATTGAAGATTGGCTCAGTTTTAGTTTTGATGAGCAATTCATGTAAAAAAATGTGATATCGATGAATATATACACACACACACACACACAAACACATATATATTTTTCTAGTTTCTTTCTTGTGATTTCCTCTAATTTGTTTAGCAACATTTTTCTTTCAATCTCTGTGTGTGTGTGTGTGTGTGTATATATATATATATATATATATTACAATATATAATATATATGTGTATGTATATATATGTGTGTATATATACACACATATATATATACACACATACACACACACAATATATATATGAAATCCTAATATTGTGAATAAAATATTACCCACATATTTAAATTCCGTCGATAAGTTGGTCAAATAACATGGGGACTTTCTTGCTTTTTTTTGAGACATGGATTTTTAAAATGTGAATGCCTCATAACGATACATTTGTGGGTCAGCAGTATATTGCACCAACCCCCACAATTTCAAATAACTCTAAATTGAACTTCATAAACAAGGAAAACACTTTTTATTTCCGTCATTTATGGTAATATTTACATAATTTACATCATTTGGTGCATGACATATACAGGGGGTTGCAGTGTTTTGAAAGTGATGTAAAATTCAACATATTTCAGACAATGATAGCCCCACCCCTTCCTTACCCCAAAGAACAAAATTTCCAACTTATACGCAATAATAAATAAATCATCATTTGCACAATTTTGTGTGGGTAACGGGAGGTTCTCATTCTTCCTCTTGAGTAACCTGCGTTGGGAAACAGACGTTTCGGCGTGTTCGGGATGTCAAATAGCGATGGAACTGCATTGCAATTTAGCCTGTTATTGGTCTGCCTGTTGGAAAACTGGTCAAGTTCAGTGTTCAGAACAAAGATGGCAGGTGGTTGACAAGTACACCGGAGTTCGGTGTAGGAGATCTTGTCGATGAGTATTCTGGACCCGCTGTCGACATCTGAAATTACAGAAAATCTCATATAGGATTAACTAAGAAGAAAAAAATGATTATAACTACATATCTGCAGAATGGATGAAATATCACTTAAGTGCAATTGTGGGGAGAGACCTGTATATTGAAGATGCATTTTGCCACTAATATGTCAATTTACCTTCAATGTAGAAGAGCTTATTTAAATCTTCTTACATAGACCATTTAAGTATTTTCTTTCTGTCCTCTTTTGGACCTAAGACACTAGCAGGGCTGCCGACTCTCAGGCAGAGAGAGAGAGAGGGGAGGAAGAGAGAGAAAGGCAGATAGGGCAGAGACAGAGAGAGAGAGAGAAAGGCAGATATTGCAGAGACAGAGAGAGAGAGAGAATGGCAGATAGGGCAGAGACAGAGAGAGAGAGAAAGCCAGATAGGCCATATTTTGGAGATTCCTGCCTTACAAGAACAAAAACAAAAATGTACAGAAGAACAAAAATTGATGACTATTATTGTGGTAAGTATAGATCTATTTTAAAAAATCGAGTAACTTTCTAATGTACCGACAAACCTAGTTTCCCAATGAGTGTTGATAGGGGATCAGAAAATAACATTTTCAGGACAGAATAATATCGACAGAAAACAGTAATATTACTTCACCTTTCTTTGTTGTTGGGGAACCTGAAGAAAGACAGGTTGAGTCGTCCACATCGGCGATTAGAGCAATTTATACCGAACAGTGAGCTGTAGATGTGGACGCCATGACAGTTTGGGGACAGTCCGATAAAATGGCGTCGATAATCACACATGCCATACTACGCTTTTTTCGCTGAGTGGCGCATCTTGCTCCGCTCTATAATCTTTGCTGCAGATGGCTCGGAAAAGATGGCTGCTGGTGGTGAGAGCGAACGCTGTCGCTGCTCTCTCTCCGAATTGTGTATTGTTGCTGTAAATGTTGTTTTTGTTTCATGCTTGTGTTAATTGTAAGATGCCATGCTTATTTTGATTGTAAGTTGTCCTTGAGAATCCTGAAAGGTGCCCTATAAATAAAATGTATTATTATTATTATTATTATTATTATTATTATTATTATTATTATTATTATTATTATTATTATTATTATTATTATTATTATTATTAATTACAGAAGACACTGGATATCAGCTTTTCACAAGTATAATTTTCCTAGTATTTTCACGTAATGTGTTTACGTTAAAAAGAACATCATACTAAGTAACGTGCTGCTCTTAAATCTTTCCCATGCCCAGGAAATCTACATGCACTGAGACCAAAGGGCCTGTCCAACTATGGCGACCTTATTGGCGAGTTTAGGAGACTCTGCCCTCGCCACAAGCTCGCAACATGGTCATCACATGGTCGTAGGTGGTCTCTGGTGAGTCTCCTTTATGGTCGAGAGTAATTTTTCTCATACCAAAAATTGGTCGGCATGGAGAAAATCGATACATTTGTAGTCGTAGGTTTAGTCGAAGTAGGTCGTAGTAGGTCGGCATGTTATCGTAGGTTATTGTAGGTAATCGAAGGTAGTCGAGATAGTCGTAGATAGTGTTAGTATATCGCCTTTAAGGGCCTGTCCCACTGACGCGGCTTTTCAGCGACTGTCTTCGACCTTCAAGCTCGAGGGCACTCGCCTGAAAAACATCGAGGTGGATCGACCGTCAGCGTTGAAACTGCGAGCTGAATCGACCGTCTGCACGCACACACACACACACACACACACACACACACACGCACGCACACACACACACACACACACACACACACACACACACACACACACACACACACACACACACACACACACACACACACACACACACACACACACACACACAAACACATCGCAAAGGCGGGGGCAGGGAAAGCAGGGGAGCGCTGTCTGAAATTCACACCTGCGAAAGACGGCTGGCACAGTTCGGTAAGTCCTTTAGAGAGCGCGGAGAGGGGAGGGGGGGGAGACGGGGAGAGAAGGGGGGGGAGAAGGATTGGAGACACTTTTAAGAAGCCAGACAACATTTAATAAAGTTTAGCGGGCATTTAACATTACCGGTCGGTTTACTTAATTTTTTTTCTCACGAGCTTTACCTTCGACTATCTTCGATTGACCGATTACCTACAAATAGCATTATGACCTACTAGGACCTACCTCAATTAAACCCACGAGTAAAAAAATATCGATTTTTTTTCCATGGCAACCTTTTTTACTCGCGGACATTTTTCAACATGTTGAAAAAAACGCCGCGACCTAGCTGAGGCCTCAAGTACGCGGGGACTACTCTTGAGCATGAAGGAGAATTACAAAGACCTCCTAGGACCTCGTGTCGACCATGCTGCGAGTATGAGTCGAGGGCAAACTCGTCTGAACTCGAGAATTAGGTCGCCACAGTGGGACAGGCCCTTTACTCGTTTCAATGGCTCGTTGATAGTCGAAGCTAGTCTTCTAAATAGTCAAAGGAGGTCGTAGGAGGTCTTCTACATAGTCGAAGGATGCCAACTTTTCGGTGATTCAACAAGACCATGACAGTCTCCTAAGCTCGCCAATAAGGTCACCATAGTGGCACAGGCCCTTAAAGGGCCTGTCCCACTGAGCCGACCTAATTCGCGAATTTAGAAGAGTTTGCCCTTGACACATACTCACAGCATGGTCAACACGAGGTCCTAGGAGATCTTTGTAACTCTCCTTTATGCTCGAGAGTAGTGCCCGCGTACTCGAGGCCTCAGCTAGGTCGCGGCATATTTTTCAACATGCTAAAAAAAGGTCGCCATGGGACAAATCAATATTTTTTTTACTCGTAGGTTTAGTCGAGGTAGGTCGTAGTAGGTCGGCATGTTAGTCGTGGTTGTTCGAGGGTAGTCAAAGGTAATTGAAGGTAGTCAAAGGTAGTCGTAGATAGTCTTCAACATAGTCGAACGGAGGTCGAAGGAGATCGAAGGAAGTCGTCTTCACTCTCCACTATTCGGTGTCCAATTTTCCTGAAGCTAGTCGAAGCTAGTCTTCAACATAGTGGAAGAAGGGCGAAGGACGTCTTCTACATAGTCGAAGGAGGTCTTCAACATGACACTTTTTCAAACTCTCCTAAACTCTTCTAAACTCGCCAATTAGGTCGCCGCAGTGGGACAGCCCCTTTAGGTCGCGGCATTTTTTTCACGCTGAAAAATGCCCGCGAGTAAAAAATGGTCGCGTGGTTTAGTCGAGGTAGGCCGTAGTAGGTCATAATGCTATTGTAGGTAATTGAAGGCAATCGAAGATAATCGAAGGTAGTCGAAGGTAAAGCTCGTTGAGAAAAAAAAAGGTAAGTAAACCGACCGGTAATGTAAAATGTCCGCTAAACTTTATTAAAAGTTGTCTGGCTTTTTTAAAGTGTCTCCACTCCTTCTCCGCCCCCTTCTCTCCCCTTCTCTCCCTTCTCTCCCCCTCTCTCCCCTTCTCTCCCCCTCTCCCTTCCCCTCTCTCCCCTTCTCCCTCTCTCCCCCCCCCCTCTCCGGGCTCTCTAAAGGACGTACCGTAACGGTGCAGCCATCTTTTACCTTCCTGCTCATCGCGTGTGTGAATTTCAGACAGTGCTCCCCCGCTTTCCCTGATGTGTTTGTGTGTGTGTGCAAACGGTCCGATCTGGCTAGCGGTTCCATCGCTGACGGTCGATCCAGCTCGAGGTTTTTCAGGCGAGTGCCCTCGAGCTTGAAGGTCGAAGACAGTCGCTGAAAAGTTGTGTTAGTGGGACAGGCCCTTAACTTGATGTGGGTAGCATAGGTCACAACACAATAGTCACAGCACACCAAGTATTGAACTAAAATATACAAGTTTTTATAATTACTTCCAGTTTCTTGGTCACAAAAGTTTGGTTTAATATGGAAAAAAATTATAACTAATGGGTATTTTTATTTTTTTGTAGTTTCTCAAGTAATTGAGAATGTAGTTCAGATGCAGCCGGAGGTATTGAGGAATGTTGAGGTATTGAGGAATGAGATACCGATTTGAGAACCTATGTGGTGACATGTTCTCCAATGAAAATATGGACATTTTTTTACTGATTGACTGATGTCCAAGTTTACTGTCATTGGATTCTGAAAGGATCTGGTGACAACCTATTACCTCACAAATTCTCCATCACAATTCCTAATTGCATCTGCTGAGCTTAAATCCCTTGAAGTAATATATCTCCAGACCAATTAATATAACTTATCTGCTGTCTGCCAATCCTCAGGGATAGTTTATTTCAGAAGAATGCCTATAATTTTTCCATCATATCTGCTTATCATTTACAACAAGTATCTGTGCACAATAAGCAGTCTTAGCAGAAATCATTATTTAATTTGTGTCTTGGGGTGTAAGTTAACCATCATCATCCACCAGTTCCTACTTTTGAACCCCGTTGAATGACTTAGATGATGCATGCAGATGTGAGGGCCAGCTGAGATCAGGAATGGGTTTGGCCAGTGTCACCATGACATTGCACCAATATTTAGATGCTTATATCAGGGATGTAAAACAAATCAAGATAATATTTTATCTGACTAGCACTTTATTTTTAAAATTTATTAAATGGGAACATGAGATGTATGAACAAGAAGAGGCATTCATCTTCTCAAGCTCGCTCCATCATTCAACAAGATTATGGCAGATCAACCTCAAATTCCATATTCCTCACAATTCTTGATTCTTTTAATATCCTGTCATTTATCAGCTTTTGTTGAACATAATTAAGGACTAGGCCTCCAAATCCCCCTGGAACAGAACATTCCAAAGATTCACCACTATTTGAGTGAAGAAAATTTTCCTCATTTCAGTTCTTAAATGGCTTACCCTTGATTATGAGAACTGCGACCCCTCAGTCTGAAGAAGGGTCTCGACCTGAAACGTCACCCATTCCTTCTCTCCAGAGATGCTGCCTGACCCGCTGAGTGACTCAGCATTTTGTGTCTAGTCAAGTCAAGTCACATTTAGTTATATAGCACATTTAAAAAACAACTCTCGTTGGCCAAAGTGCTTTACATTTGTTATAAGAATAATATAAAGAATAATCTAGCCTTCAATCTAGAATTCTTAGCCAACAAAAACATTCATTCTGCATGACAATCTCTCTGCCCTACCCCTCTAACCTGTCAAACTTTCTAAACATGTTGTATGTTTTACCAAAGTCACCTCTCATGCTGTAAACTCTAGAGAACAAAGGTCTAGCTTCGTCAATCTCTCCTGATACAACACTCACCATCCCAAGAAACAATCGGGTGAAGGTTTTCTGCGCTCTCTCTACTGCGTTTATCCATTTTTAAGTAATGAATCCAATCTCTGTGAGTAAAAACGAGCTACTGGAGGAACTCAGCAGGTCAGGCAGCATCACTGGACCCAAAGAGATAGTCGACATGTCAGGTGGAGACTATGGGACCCCAAGTCAACCGAGTTCCACCAGCAGTTCATTTATTTGCTCCAGATTCCAGCAGCTGCAGTATCTTGTGTCTCCATCTCCAGGTATGGTTCCATCAAGGCCATCCATGATTGTAGCAAGCTATCTTTCTCTTACTCTTGTACTCAAATCCACCCAGAACTCAAAGACAACCAGAACTCTTTGGATATAACTATTTCCCTATCCCTCATCATTTTTGGTAATGTAAGTGGATAATCTTTGTGGCGCTGGGGACAACAACACGTTTGGCAGTGACCACACCAACACTCGTAGTAGGATGAAGTCACACAATTTATTTTATTTGTATTGGTAAGAAAGTCTAGGACCAAATGGGGGACACTGTACCTCACCATCAGGGCGCTGGCGATCTCTGAATTGTCCCAGCAGCTCAGTCCTGGTTCACCTATGTGGAACCTTCTGAACTTCCAAATACACCATTGTTTCTCACTCATCCATCCTAATATAGGCATTCTGAAGGATCTTCAAGAGATTAATCAAACATGTCTTCCCTATCATAATTCCAAAAACATAAAACATAGAAAAATAGGTGCAGGAGTAGTCCATTCGGCCCTTCGAACCAGCACCGCCATTGAATATGATCATGGCTGATCATCTAAAATCATTACCCCATTCCTGCTTTTTTCTCCATATCCCTTGATTCCTTTAGCCCTAAGAGCTAAATCTAACTCTCTCTTGAAAGCATCTTTCATGTCAAGATAATTTCATGTTGACCCCTATCAATCATATCATTATTAACTCAGTCCTTAAACAGTTGGTGTGCCATCTTGAACTTGTGAATTGACTCCTCTATTGCTGTTGGGTATTTACACATGGACCACTTCGGATTGTTTAACTTGTCGTGGTGAAGAGGCTTGCGTGACCCCATGATTCCGAGAACAATGCCGTCAGAAGCACCAGCTTCTGGTGGGGCCATCCATGGCAGTAAGGTCGAGGATGAGGATCCAGACCTACAAGACCTCAACGGCGGACCAGGCGGACAAAGTTATCTTGAACTCAACGGCTGTGAAGGTGGATGAAGGCTGCAATGGATCTATCAGCTCCAATCGTCTTGGTTCCCTTGCCATTGGAATTAGTTGAATGATTTGTGAAGGACTGTGTGCTTCTTGGAGTGCAACATCAAGTACACTTTAAACAGACACACGCACAGGCGTCTTCGTTCTGTGAGCTGCAAAGCCAGGATTGGACTTATAAGCCACCTGAGAATCCATAAAAACAACAGAACGTAGACCATCGTCCTCGACCTCGAGGGATAGCCACGACGACACATGGAGGAAAAACAGCATACTTTTAAGTCAGGATAGTGTGCGACTTGAAACTGAAACTTGCAAGTGGTGGCATTGCTACTGCTCGTATCCATCTAGATGGCAACGATAGGGCTTTAAAGAGGTGCTGTGAAAGAAACCTTAATAAATTCCTGCAATGCATTTCGTAGATGGTGTGCATTATAGTCACGGATCAAGTGCCATTATGCACGTCAGAATTCTTTGACTTCATCCAGATATTGTATAACCTCCTCTTAATTGTGTGGATTTGGCAAAGAATGAGTGCAGCTACAAATCTATTCTACGTGTGTCTTTTTGGAGGGACGTACGGATCCTTATAATTACAATATCCTATATTTGTACTCGCCGGTGAGAGAGGCAGATATTAAATTGACCAAGTGTCCCAGGAACAATGGAGATATAATCCTAGGGAAACGTTTCTGGTACGCGGAACTTGAATTATTGCAGGAACAGTTGCACCATGACAGATTGAATACTTTGCAGCACATCTGTTGTGCGGGTTATGGAGGACATTTGTGACACCATTGACAAATTAAAGTTTGAGTGCAGCAATGTCTGAAGCATGCATCCTGTGCACCTGTGATAATTAATTCATTCAGTGACATGTTTTCCTTTACAGGATATATCTTCTCCAGTGAGTAATAACACATTGCTTGGTTGGGAAAAGATGACCGTTTACACTCTCATATTTGTGAATAATTTAATTAATTGCTCGAAATATGCTGGGTGTAACACTTTGTACTGAAAATGAGACAACGATCACACAAAGGTTTCTGACAAAATCCTGTAGCAAGCAATCCTCAGCGTTATTATGATCTTAAAGATAGCAAGTGCACAAGATAACCATATAATTACTGAAAAAGTACTGAAAATATAAAAGTGTAAATAAGAATGGCGAATGAAATACAGCACTAAAATGGGTTGTACTAACGAATGTCACCAAAGTGAATATAAATAATCTGACAAATATATTTTGTGAATGTCTTACTAACATCCTAACCTCTGTTACTAATATTCTCACAACTAAAGGAGAAGAACTGGCAAAACTGCTGTGAGGTGTTAGAGTGCAAAGGGAATTTAAAATGAAAATGTCCATTGCTTGTTGGTTTTAAAGTGCATTTGGGAGTGAAGGATATCCTTGACATAACAACAGGAGGCAGAACAGGAACAAACCTGTCATGGAGTCTTACTGATTGCTAATCTTCCTCATGTCATTCACCAATTAACCCAATGTTATTCTGCTTACTAATGTCGGCATCTCTCACCTCTATGAGCATCTTTGAGAAGGGTTCATCACCACTGTGATGCCACTTTCAACAAACTATGCACTTCTATTCTCTGGTCCCTCTGTCCTCCAACAATCTACAGGGACTTCATCATACACTATGAAAATCCTATTCTTAAGTAAATACCTGCATCTCCTAGATCCTCAAGGAATTCACTTAATCCTAGCTGTTTAAACCTGACCCATGCCATGTTTTCTGACCTTATTGGCCTTCTCTGACCATAGTGGTAATCACTGCAGGTGTTCTCGCCTTGGAGCAATGTCCTTTGCCTGACCATTTTCAGCAGCTTCATCAATGACCTTCTTTCCTTTATAAGGGCCAGAACTAGGGATATTCAGGGGTGATTCTATGATGTTATGTTTCATTCACAGCAAATGAGAGTCATGCTTCAATGCAGCAAGACCTGGCCAATATGTTAAGTTACATCTATATAATTAAAAATCTCTTGACCACTTCCAGTCTACGCTGTATATTGATTTTAGAAAAAAACGCGACCATATATCGCCATGATTTTTGGCCATCTTACTCACAGTCCTCCTCTGCTGAGCAGGCCCCGATGATTTTTCCCATCAATGAAAAAGAAAAAAGTAATGAGTGTTTAAAAAAACCTTGAGATCCTCTAGCCTGTCAATCACCGTGATGAAGGTAATGCCCCTTCCAGGGGGGGGGGGGTGGTGGAGGACTATAAAACCCCGGATGCCTGGACATGACTCAGTCACTCTGCAAGATTGCGAGGGAGAGGTTAGGACTCTCATTCTAAGCTGTGAATCAACTGAACTGTGAGTCTGGAATGTACTTGCAATAAATGATTTATTAGCCCTTAATGAAAATGAAATGAGTTGTTTGGCCTGCCCTGTGCTTGAAACTGCAATGGCAGTGGAAATGAAATGAAAAGGCAATGAGCTGTTTGGCTTGGCCTGCCCTGTGCTTGAAATTGCAATGGCAGTGGAAATGAAATGAAAATGCAATGAGCTGTTTGGCTTGGCCTGCCCTGTGCTTGAAACTGCCATGGCAGTGGAAATGAAATGAAAATGCAATGAGCTGTTTGGCTTGGCCTACCCTGTGCTTGAAACTGCAATGGCAGTGGAAATGAAATGAAAATGGGTAAAGGAACAGATATGGAGAAAGATTACCGAATGATACAAAAGCAACAAGCTTGTTGTAGTGCTTGACTTTAACTTCCCCAATATTGGCTAGGACCTACTTAGTGCAAAAGGCATAGATGGGGCAGAATTTGTTAGGCGTATCCAAGTGGGTTTCCTCTGACAGTATATGGATTGTTCAACTCATGAGGGATCATACTGGACCCCGTAGAGCAGTGTCTAGTCCCATAAAATCACCCATTCCTTCTCTCCCGAGATGCTGCCTGTCCTGCTGAGTTCCTCCAGCATTTTGTGTCTACACTGGACCTTGTGTTGGGAAACAAGCCCTGGCCAGGTGACTGGTGTTTTGGTGGAAGAGTATTTTGGGAACAATGATCACAGGTCCATAAGTTTTAAGATAGTTATGAATGTCGGGATATGTGTGGAACTTGGGGGAAGGTATTAAATTGGGTGCGGCAGATTAGAGTCAGGAGCAAATGGAGAATAAGTTGGGAGCAGTTGTTTTTGTGTAAGTTAGCATTTGACATGTGGGAGTCATTTAAAGATCGTTTATCAAAGTTCAGCACTGATATCTTCCAGTAAGCAGGAGGGATAAGGATGGCAAGGTAAGGGAACCTTGGATGAACCAAAGAGGTTGTAAATTTGGTCTGAGTGATAAAGAAAGAATATGTAAGGTTTAAGAAGATGAACTCGGACAGGGCATTTCAGGAATATAATACGTCCAATTAAAAGGGCAAAAAGGGAGTGTGAAAAGGCTTTGGCAATTTGGATTAAAGAAAATTCTAAAGCTTTTTTATCCGTACATTTAAACCAAGAGAGTAACCAGGGAGAAGGTAGGGCCACACAAGGATAAATAGGGGAATTTTTACTTGGAGTCAGAGGACACAGGTGAAGTACTAAATTAATAAATTGCATATGTATTCGCCAAGGAGAAGGATATGTGGGACAGTGAGATCAAGGTGGAGACTACTAATACGCAAGGCCAGATTGAAATCAAAAAGGAGATGGTGTTATGGCTCTTGAAGACCATGAAGGTGGATTACTCCCGAGGACTGAGTTATGAGGGAGGGAAGAGAGGAGATTGCAGGAGCCTTGGCAAAGATTGTTGCATTTTTTCCAGTCACAGGTGAGGTCCCAGAGGACTGGAGAATAGAGTAAGGGAAGTAGAGAGAATCCAGGGAATTACAGGTTTATGAGCCTCAAATCACATTAGGGGTGGCACGTTGGCGACGCGGTTGAGGTACTGCCTTACAGCGTTAGAGACTCAGGTTCGATCCGGACTATGGGTGCTATCTGTATGGATTTTGTACGTTCTCCCCGTGACCTGCGTGGGTTTTCTCCGGGAGCTCCGGTTTACTCCCACTCTTCTAAGACGTACAGGTTTGTAGTTAAATTGGCTTGGTAAAATTGTAAATTGTCCCTATTGTGTGAAGGATAATGTTAGTATGCGGGGATCACTGGTTGGCGCGGACTCAGTAGGCCGAACGGCCTATTTCCACACTGTATCTCTGAACTAAACTAAAAAAATCAGTGATAGGAAAATTATCGGAACGGATTCTTCAAGATAGGATTTACTCCCATTTGGATGAGAATAGGCTACTTAGGGACAGTCAGCATGGCTTTGTATTTGGCAGGTCATACTAACTTAGTCATAATCATAGAGTCATACAGTGTGGAAACAGGCCCTTTGGCCCAATTTGCCCACACTGAACAACAAGTCCCATCTACACTAGTCCCATTTGCCTGCATTTTGTCCATATACCTCTAAACCGGTCCTATCCATGTACCTGTCTAATTGCTTCTTAAATGTTGTGATAGTCCCTGCCTCAACTACCTCCTCCAGTAGCTCATTCCATACACCCACCATACACACACCACCCTCTGCGAGAAAAAGATACCCCTCAGATTCCAATAAAATCATTCCCCCTTCACCTTAAACCTACATCCTCTGGTTCTCGATTCCCCCACTCTGGGCAAGAGACTTTGTGCATCCACCCGATCTATTCTTCTCATGATTTTATACACCTCTATAAGATCACCCCTTATCCTCCGGTGCTCCAGGGAATAGAGTCCCAGCTACTCAACCTCTCCATATAGCTCAGACCCTCTCGTCCTGGCAACATCCTTGTAAATCTTCTCTGCACCCTTTCCAACTTAACAACATTTTACCTATAACACGGTGCCCAGAACTGAACACAATACTCTAAATTGCGGCCTCACCAACATCTTATCTAACTGCAAAATGACCTCCCAACTTCTATACTCAGTAAGTACTCTGACTGATGAAGGTCAATGTGCCAAAATCCCTTCTGACCACCTCATCTACCTGTGACACCACTTTCAAGAAACAATGCACCTGCACTTCTAGATCCTGATGCTCGACAACACTTCCCACAGCCCTACCATTCACTGTGTAGGTCCTGCCCATGTCACACTTTCCAAAATGCAATAGCGCATATGTCTCTGTATTAAATTGCTCCAACCATTCTTCAGCCCACCTGGCCAACCGACCAAGATCCTGCTGCAATTTTTGACAACCATCTTCACCTTCTGCAATACCAACAACTTTTGTATCATTTGCAGACTTGCTCATCTTGCCATATACTGCATATTCTCATCCAAATCATTAATGTAGATGACAAACAGTACCAGGCCCAGCACTGAACCTTCAGGCACCCCACTAGTCACAGGCCTCCAGCATGAGAAGCAACCTTCCAATATCACCCATGTGTCTCATGCGTCCTAACCTTCCAGAGCCTACCATGTGGAACCTTGTTGAATGTTTTGCTGAAATCCATATATACATCATCTACAGCTCTGCCCTCATCAACCTTTTTTGTCACATCATCAAAAAATCAATCAGATTTGTGAGACACGACCTCCCACGTACAAAACCATGGTGACTGTCCCTAATCAGCCCTTGTCCATCTAAATGCATGTATATCCTATCCCTCAGAATACTCTCCAGTAACTTTCCGACTACAGATATTAAGCTCACGCCAATAGTTTCCAGCGCTTTCCCTGCAGCCCTTTTTGATTAGAGGCTCACCATTTGCCACCCTCCAGTCTTCTGGTACCTCTCCTGTATTTGATGACGACTCGAAAATTTCAGCCAGGGCTCCTGCAATTTCCTCTCTAGTTTCCCACAGTGTCCTCGGATATATCTGATCAGGCCTGATGAATTTGTCTACCCTCATACGCATCAGTGCCTTCACCACCTCTTTGACCATAATACCGACTGGTGTCAAGATACTCTGACTGCCCCAAGCTCCTCAGTCTTCATGTCTTTCTCCATGGTAAAAACGGAGGAGAAGAACTCATTGAGGACCTTGCCCATATCCTGTGGCTCCACACAGAGTTGACCGCTTTGATTCCAGAGGGATCCCACACTCTCTCTGGTTACCCTATTTCCCTTTATGTACTTATGAAATATCTTGGGATTATCCTTAATGCTATCTGCCTGAGTTATCACCTGTCCCCTTTCACCTGTCACCTGTCTTCTGATTTCCTTTAGCAGTTTGCTCCTTAGTTCCCATGCTCCTCCAGGAATACACTTGTTCTCACCTGCCCATATCTGTCCCATGCATCCTTCTTACTCTTGGCCAAAGCCTCAATTTCCCTCTTCATTCATGCATCCTTATGTTTGCCTGACTTGTCCTTCACTCCAACAGAGACATGCATATCATGAGCTCTTGTCAGCACCGTTTTAAAAACTTTCTACTTTCCCTTTCCTTCCAAAACAACCTGCTTCAAACAACCTGCTTCAATCAACTTGAGCGAGCCCCTCTCTCAAACCGTCAAAGTTGGCCTTACCCAAATAGAGCATTTTAACCTGTGGGCCCTATCTGTCTATATTCATAACTATTTTAAACCTAATTAAACAGCGGTCACTGGTCCCAAACTTGATCAAGATATTTGAGGAGGTGATATTTGAGGTGATGAAGGTGATTGATGAGGGTAGGTTGGTGGATGATGTTTACATTGTTTTTAATAGAGTTTAACACAGTAGAGCGCATGCTGACCGGTTGCATCGTGGCTTGGTTCGGCAACTTGAGCGCCCTGGAGTGGAAAAGACTACAAAAAGTAGTAAACACTGCCCAGTCCATCATTGGCTCTGACCTCCCTTCCATCGAGGGGATCTATCGCAGTCGCTGCCTCAAAATGGCTGGCAGTATCATCAAGGACCTACACCATCCTGGCCACTCACTCATCTCCCCACTACCTTCAGGTAGAAGGTACAGGAGCCTGAAGGCTGCAACAACCAGGTTCAGTTTAATTATTCATGTGTGTATATATTTATGCAATGGTATATGGACACTGATCTGTTCTGTATTCATGCCTACTATGTTCTGATGTGCTGAAGCAAAGCAAGAATTTCATTGTCCTATCAGGGACACATGACAATAAACTCTCTTGAACGAACTTGAATAAGGCAATTGATAAAGTCCCCCATGGGATCCAGAAGATTACAATGCACTGGATTCACTGTGACATGGTCTAATGGATACAGAACTAGCTTACTAATAGAAGGGAGATGGTTATGGTGGAGGGCATTATTCACACTGCATGTCCGTGATCAGTGGAATTACACAGGGAACTGTGTTGGGACCTCTTTGTTTGTAGTTTGTATAAATGACGTGGATGTAAATATAGATGGATCGGTTAGGAAGTTCACAGACAACATCAAGATTTTTGGAGTTGTGGGCTATGATGAAGGCTGTCCAAATATACAGCGGGATATAGATCAGGTACAGAAATGGGCAGAGAACTGGCAGATGGATTTAATCTGAGCAAGATTGAGGTATTATTGCACTTTGGGGCGTTGAATGTAAGGGTAAAGTCAACTGTTAATAGAAAGACCCTTAGCAGCTTTCAGGCACTGAGGGATGCTGGGGCCCAAGTCTATAACTCCCTGAAAGTGGCGACACAAGTAGATAGAGCGGTAAAGAAGGCTTACGGTATTCCTGCTTAAATGGGTTGGGGCATTGAGTAGAAGGCTCAAGAAGTTATGATGCAGCTTTATGAAACTTTGGTGAGGCATATTTAAAGAATTGTGAAAAGTTCTGGTCACCCAATATGGAAAGGATGTGGAGGCTTTGGGGAGGGTGCAGGAGAGGTTTACTGGAATGATGCCTGGATTACAGGGTATTAGCTATAAGGAGAGGTAGGACAACATTGGATTGTTTTCTCTGGAGCGTCAGAGGCTGAGGGAGATCTGATGGAAGTTTATAAAAATATGAGAGGCATAGATAGGGGAGTCGGTCAGAAACCTTTTGCTTGGGTGAAAATGTCAAAGAGGGAGGGCATAGCTTTAGGGTGAAAGGGTCAAATTTTAAAGGAGATGTGCGGGGCACTGAGGGTGTTGGGTGCCTGGAATGTGCTGCCAGGGGTAGTGGAGCAGATGCGATAGTGGCATTTAAGAAACTTTTAGATAGACATGTGGATGTGCAGGGAATGCAGGGGTATTGATCTTGTGCAGGCAGATAAGATTTATTTGGCTTGGCATCATTTTACGCACAGGCATCATGAGCCGAAGGGCTTGTTACTGTGCTGTACTTTTGTATGTGTTATCTTCTATGAACAGCAAAGGTTCATATGTATGCCAATAATCTTACTGATCTGTTCACAAAAAAGAACTTTACTGTACTTTGTTGCATGTGATAATAGAGAACCATTGATCCATTGCCTGTGCCCTAACTATCTGTTAATGTTAACAATGATGGTACTAAGTGTTGCATTGTTTGCAGAGTAATATATCAGTCCCATGTATATCTATATTTATATAACTAAAAGTCTCATCTTGACCACATCCTGTCTGCGCTGTATTTAGATTTTAGAAGTAACGCTACCATATATCGCTATGATTTTTGGCCATCTTACTCACAGTCCTCCTCCGCTGAGGCAGCCCTGAGGATTTTTCCGATCGATTAAAAATAAAGAAGTTATGAGTGTTTTAAAAATCTTGAGATCAGCTGATTGGTCCTCTCGCCTGTCAATCACCACGATGAAGGTAATGCCCCTTCTGGGGGGGGGGGGGGGCAGAACTGTAAAACCCGGGATGCCTGGACGTGAGTCAGTCACTCTGGAAGATCGCGAGGGAGTGTCCACAACTGTGATTCTAAGCTGTGAATCAACTGAACAGTGAGTCTGCAATGTACTTGCTATAAATGATTTGTTAGCCCTTAATGACAATGCAATGAGTTGTTTGGCAATTTGGTGGCCTGCACTCTGCTTGAAATGCTATGAAATAGAATTTGGTGGCCTGCACTCTGCTTGAAATGCTATGAAATTGAATTTGGTGGCCTGCACTATGCTTGAAATGCTATGAAATTTAATTTGGTGGCCTACACTCTGCTTGAAATGCTATGAAATTGAATTTGGTGACCTGCACTCTGCTTGAAATGGAATTTCAAGGAATAACCGTGAGTGAACTGCCAGCCCACTAGCCCCGAGTGTCTAATCTGCCAGCCCACCAGCCCTGAGTAACTTAGCTGCCAGCCCACCAGCCCTGAGTGACTGAGCTGCCAGCCCACCAGCCCTGAGTAACTTAGCTGCCAGCCCACCAGCCCTGAGTGACTGAGCTGCCAGCCCACCAGCCCTGAGTGACTGAGCTGCCAGCCCACCAGCCCTGAGTGACTGAGCTGCCAGCCCACCAGCCCTGAGTGACTGAGCTGCCAGCCCACCAGGCCTGAGTGACTGAGCTGCCAGCCCACCAGGCCTGAGTGACTGAGCTGCCAGCCCAAGAATCCATTCGGCCAACAATGTCCATGCTAGCCCTCTGGAAACCAGTCCCTTCAGCCCACAACACCCATACTAGCACTCCAGAAAGCACCCCCCCACTGGCCACAAATATTGGAATTGGTGGAGAAATTAAATATTGCGTTGGGGGACCAGCCCTCCCTTGTGAACATGGGATCCAACGGGTCCCACTTAGTTTAGTGGATATTAAATTTAAAAATAAATATTACTTTCAGAAGAGAGAAGATGTCACTTACGGTATCTAGGTTTATCATCATCCATGCCTTCATCTTCATTTTCTGGATCTATGTCTTCAACTTGGGTAATAATCCAGTCTAGGTAACCTTTGAGATCTTCCTGGGTAGTTCACCACATCATATGTGAGATCCAAGGATCAAATTTTAAATCTTAATATTGCATGTCGCCATAAGTTTAAGATGGTATGAGCAGCTAACTATCCTTTGATGAAGATTATGTAGCAGTCACTGTAAGGAAGAAGGGCCTCAACCTGAAACTTCACCCATTACTTCTCTCCAGAGATGCTGCCTGTTCCGCTGAGTTACTCCAGCATTTTGTGTCCATCTTCACTGTAAGGAGGAGTTTTGTTTGAGCTGAACTGTAATACAAAGTAACAGGTTTATTGGACCAAAGCTCAAAATTATTGTTGGCAACATTGCCTCACAATTCTTTAATGTTTTCAATATTCTTGTGTTTCCCTGTCTCAATGAACCTGTTAGCCTACTTGAAATAATTGCATTACCCCCTGCATTAATATATTGGTCCCCAGTCTTTCTGAACATTCATTTTCAGTGACAGCTTTGACAGCTGGTAACCTACGAGCAAGGCCTTACCACCTGTCAAAACCATTTTGGGAGCTTAGCTGGCCACTTGTGATCAAAGAATGCCTGCACTGCACTGTGCTGGGCTCCTCTGACAATGTGATCTAAAGGTAGATAGCCGGTCATCTTACAGATCTTCTGTTCCATTCTCCTGAAAAGATGAGAGTTGATGAAATGATTAACCTTTTGATTTGATTTTGATTTGATTTTAATTTTGATTCAATTTATTGTCATTGCACTTTTCAGTGCAACGAAATGGTTTAGCCTGCAGTCATAACATAGAATAAATAACAAAAACACACACTCAACACAGTTTACCATCCACCACAGTGAGTCCACCAGGCACCTCCTCACTGTGATGGAAGGCAAAAAGTCCCAAAGTCCATGTCT
This sequence comes from Malacoraja senta, assembly GCA_038087875.1. Taxonomy (NCBI): domain Eukaryota; kingdom Metazoa; phylum Chordata; class Chondrichthyes; order Rajiformes; family Rajidae; genus Malacoraja; species Malacoraja senta. The sequence goes on along the minus strand of CM075983.1, from coordinate 52,577,804 downwards.
CTTCCCTCCTTGCTCTCCCTCTGCGTTTAGTGAAGCTAGAGGATGGAATGGAGGAGGAAGGGGAGAGGAGAGGTAGGTATGAGTCTAGTGGGGCACAGCGGAGAGGAGTGAGGGACGGGGGTTGTGGATAAGGGAGGAAGAAGGGAGAGTTACCTAATATTAAAGATTTCAATGTTCATATTGTTGGGTTGTAAGCTATCCAAACAAATTATGAGTGTTGTTCCTCCATTTTCACATTAGGCAGGAAATTCACATGAGGCAGGAAATGGTGTTGGGTAGACTGATGGAACTGAAGGCTGATAAATCCCCAGGGCCTGATGGTCTGCAACCCAGGGTACTTAAGGAAGTGGCTAAAGAAATTGTGGCTGCATTGGTGATCATTTTCCAATGTTCTTTCGATTCAGGATCAGTTCCTGTGGATTGGAAGGTAGCTAATGTCATCGCACTTTTAAGAAAGGTGGGAGAGAGAAAATAGGGAATTATAGACCAGTTAGCCTGACATCGGTGGTGGGGAAGATGCTGGAGTCAATTCTAAAAGATGAAATAGCGGCACATTTGGATAGCTGTAACAGGATCGGTCCGAGTCAGCATGGATTTACGAAGGGGAAATCATGCTTGACTAATCTTCTGGAATTTTTTGAGGATGTAACTAAGAAAATGGACAAGGGAGAGCCAGTGGATGTAGTGTACCTGGACTTTCAGAAAGCATTTGATAAGGTCCCACATAGGAGATTAGTGGGCAAAATTAGAGCACATGGCATTGGGGGTAGGTTAATGACATGGATAGAAATTTGTTTGGCAGACAGGAAACAAAGAGTAGAGATTATCGGATCCCTTTCAGAATGGCAGACTAGTGGGGTACCTCAAGGCTTGGTGCTGGGACCGGTGCTATTTACAATATACATCAATGATTTAGATGAAGGGATTCAAAGTAACATTAGCAAATTTGCGGATGACACAAAGCTGAGTGGCAGTGTGAATTGTGAGGAGGATGCTATGAGAATGCAGGATGACTTGGACAGGTTGGGTGAGTGGTCAGATGCATGGCAGATGCAGTTTAATGTGGATAAAAGTGAGGTTATCCACTTTGGTGGCAAAAACAGGAAGCCAGATTATTATCTGAATGGTGTCAAGCTGGGAAAAGGGGAAGTACAAAGAGATCTGGGAGTCCTAGTTCATCAGTCACTGAAAGTAAGCATGCAGGTACAGCAGGCAGTGGAGAAAGTGAAATGGTTAGCAAATGGGTGATCCAGAAAGCCTTGGCAGACCAAACGCAAGTGTTCAGCAAAATGGTTACCTGGTCTACGTTTGGTCTTTCCAATGTACAGGAGACCACATCGGGAACGCTGGATGCAGTAGATGAGGCCAGAGGAGGTGCACATGAACCTCTGTCTCACCTGGAAGAACTCCTGGGGACCCTGGATTGAGGTGAGGGAGGAGGTATAGGGACAGGTGTTTGATCTCTTGCGGTTCCAGCAAAGGTACCTGGGGAGAGACTGGTTTGGGTGGAAAGGATGAGTAAAACAAGGAATTGCAGAGGGAGCGGTCTCTATGGAACGCAGAAAGGGGTGGGGATGGGAAGATGTGACTGATGGGATCACGTAGGAGGTGACGGAAATGTTGGCGGATAAGTTGGATGCGGAGGCTGGTGGGGTGAAATGTGCGGACCAAGGGAACTCTTGTTCTGTCTGGCGGGAGGGGGAGCAAGAGCAGAACTACCGTTTACAGAGACGTGGGTGAGGGATCCATCTATGACAGCGAGGGAGACTGTGGGCAGCCTCATCTTGGGAGCAGATGTGGTGGAGATGGAGAAACTGTGAGTCGGGGATAGCATCTTTGCAAGGGGCAGGGTGGGAGGAAGTGTAGTCCAGATAACTGTGGGGGTCAGTGTTTGTAGTAGACGTTAGTCAATCGTCTGTCCCCTGTGATGGAGACAGTGAGATCAAGAAAGGGGAGAGATATGTCAGAGATAGTACAAGTGAATTTGAGGTCAGGATGGAGGTTACATAGAAACATAGAAACATAGAAAATAGGTGCAGGAGTAGGCCATTCGACTCTTCGAGCCTGCACCGCCATTCAATATGATCATGGCTGATCATCCAACTCAGTATCCTGTACCTGCCTTCTCTCCATACCCCCTGATCCCTTTAGACACAAGGGCCACATCTAACTCCCTCTTAAATATAGCCAATGAACTGGCCTCAACTACCTTCTGTGGCAGAGAATTCCACAGATTCACCACTCTCTGTGTGAAAAATGTTTTTCTCATCTTAACTTTACCATGTCTACGCCTTTAATTTGGAGAAAGTGAGAAGAGTCGTAGGGGATGTTGTTGAGGGTGAAGACAAGTTCTGTCAGGCAGAGAAGAGTGTTGGTAGAGGGAAATTGATTGGGTCTCTGTTCAAGGAAGAACCGGAGGGTGTGGAGACCTTCCTGGTGGGGGATAAAGGCGTAAAGATGTCCATGGTAAAGATGAGGCAATGAGGGCCTGGAAACGGAAAGTTATTGAAGATTTCAATGGTGTGTGAGGTGTCTCGGATGCTGGTCAGAAGATACTAGACTAGGGGGGAACAGGATGGAATCAAGGTATTTGGAGATGAGGTCTTTGGAGCAGGATTAACAAAAACAATGGATCTGCCAGGGCAGACCTGTTTGCGGTTTTCAGGAAGGAAATAGAAGCGGGCAGTGCGGGGCTGGGAAACTATAAGGTTGGAGGTTGTGGAGATTAGATCGCCAGAGGTGATGAGATAGGAAACAGTGTGGGAGGTGTTGGCCTAGTGTTAGTCTCTGGGGTCATGTTCAAGGGGTTGGTGTGAGGAGGTGCCCGAGAGCTGGCGCCGGGTCTCAGCACGAGAGAGGCCAGCCTGCCAGACTACATCAGCACCTCTCTTGTCGGCAAGTTTAATAACAACGGTGGGATTGGTGCTGAGTGAGGGGAGGGCTGAGCATTCCGAGGGGGGGAGATTGGAGTGGGTAAGGGTTGTGGAGAATTCAAGGCGGTCGATGTTATGCCAGCAGTTGGAAATAAAAAATCCAGAGAGGGTAGAAGGAGCGGCACTGTGACGCAGCGGTAGAGTTGCTGCCTCACAGCGCCCAAGACCTGGGTTTGATCTTGACTACGGGTGCTGTCTGTACGGAGCTTTTGCCAGCAGCGATACAGTTGAAGAAAAGAACACACAATACACAATAAAATCATTTTTTTAAAAAATATTTTAATTTTATTAGAAGTAAGCACAATCATATTGCACCAAAGTGCCTAATATTTAATGACGTAATACATTTTATGTACAGCTTCTTATTTTTTTTATTATGATAAAGAAGAATAAGAAAAAGAAAGTAGATAGTAAAAGATAGAAAAACGTGAGGTATATAGTGTGTGAAAAAGAAAAAAAAAGAGTGAAAGAAGAAAATTGAAGAAAAGAAAATAGAAAAAAGAGAGTAGAAAATAAAAAAAGAAGAGTAAGGAGATCATTATTTTTAATCTTGACCATCCCTCACCCAGTCCTGGAACAGTTAGCTTCTACAATTGTGTTGCACCATATGATTCTAAAAAGACGACAAATGGAGACCAACTCGTTAAGAATTGGTCTGATTTGTCTATTAGGAGGAACCGCATTTCCTCAAGATGTGCGATGTCCAACATACTTGAAATCCACATTTTAAGCGTTGGTATTGGTGTATTTTTCCAGAATTTAAGTATTCGTTTTTTTGCTATTATTAAACCATAATTAAAAAATAAATTTTGAGATGAGTTCAATTTATTCCCATCTTCCATTACTCCAAATATAATCATTTCAGTATTAGGTTCCATTCTTATCTTGAATAATTTTGTAAATATTTCAAAAATATCACTCCAAAATTTATAAAGTTTTATGCAGGAAACGAAAGAGTGTGTTATAGTTGCATTTTGGGATAAACACTTATCACAAATGGGGGATATATTTGGATAACATTTATTCAATCTAGTTTTTGAATAATATAATTTATGTAAAATTTTTAATTGAATTAAATTATGTCTTGCATTAATCGAACATTTGTGTATACTGTATATATCAAATACTTTTCCCATGTAACCTTCGTAATTTTTATTATTAATTCCCATTCCCACTCTTCTCTAAGTACCTCTGTCGATGGTAGGTCTATATTTAAAATACTATTATATAAATATGGTAATAATTTCTGTGAGTCAGCCTTAATATTCATTGCTTCTTCCAGTAAATCAAAAGTTGTTTTTTGATATCCTTGTATGTATTTCTTCAAGAAATCGCAAATCTGAAGATATTTAAAATATTGGTTATTTTTCAGTTAAAATTGTAATTGTAATTGTTGGAATGATAATAGATTTCCCATTTCATACATAATGAAATCCTTTTAATTCCCATTCTTTCCCATTGGTTATATGTTTTATCAATAAGAGATGGTTTAAATAAAGGATTATTCGCTGTTGGCATTAACAATGATAAATTTCTTAATTTTAGAGATAATATACACACTAAAATCCAACACAAACATCCACCACAGCATTCTTCACTGTGGTGGAAGGCAACAAAGTTCAGTCCCTTGTTTATCCTTGTCGGGGCCATAAACACTCCGTAGTCGCCGCTATGGACAGCTGGATGTACCAGGCCCTCTCGTCCGGATGATTGAAACTCCGACGTCGGGACGGTCGAACACACTCCACTTTCCTACCGGAGACTGTGGCCTCAGCATGTTATAGGCCGGAGGCCGGCAGTCGGAGCTCTTCCCAGACTCCGGATAGTAAGTCCACACCACGCCCACGGCTAGAAGCTCCGCAGGCCACAGCCCCATGATGTCAAAGTCACCAGGCTAGCGATCGGAGCACTCCTTGCAGGCGACCCCCGGCAAGAGTTTGCCCCCGCTCCGCAATGGAAAAGTCCACACTGCGCCCGCTGCTGAAGTTCTGGGCCCGATTCCGGGACAAGCCGCTCCAATCCAAGCTGTTAGGCCGCGAGAGGGGAGGCGGAGAAGCGACATGGAAAATGTCATCTCTTCATGAGGAAGTGACCAAAAAACGGTTTCCCCCTTTTCTTCCCCACCACCCCCCACATAAGAAACACCAAGAGACACCAAAACAAACACTTGAACACACTAAAAAAAAAAAAAAGTCTAAATAACGAACATGCTGCTGGCAGGGCAGCCGACTCGCAGCGCCACCAACTGACCGGATCTGGGTGCTGGGATACAATGGTAAGGCTGAGGACTGACCATACTACACCAGAAAGAGGGAGGTCAGGGTGTGGTGTAAAGCCGACAGTGGTAATGGCTGGGGTTAGAGAGGTTGAGAAGGGTGGAGGAAGGCTCTGGGGTGGTACTGTGGGGAGATGATGGGGCTCAGAGGGGAGAGTGTGTGAGGAGTGGTATATTCCGCTTGAGTAGCCGACAACACAATGTAAGTAAGTAAGTAAGTAAGTAAGTAATTTTTATTTATATAGCACTTTTAAATCAAATCACGTTGAAGCCAAAGTGCTTTACAGAGAAGAAAACAGATTACCATACATCCTTATAAAAGAAAAAAGAAAAAAGACACAGTACACTATAGGAATCAACATGAATCGTCCCCCCACAGCAGGATCCACTGTGAGGGAAGGCACCTAAAAGTCCAGTTCTCCTTCTCCTCATAGACCACTCAAGGTCGGGGCCTATTTGTGGCCTCCGCAGCCAGTCCGATGTTTTCAGGCCCTCTTGCCAGGAAGATGGAACTCCGGCATCGGGTGAACACTCCTCAGCGGCTTGGAACGTCTAAAGCGGCCGCTCCCTCCCCGGAGACTGCGGCACCCGTAGTCCTCGGGCCGTGCCAGTTGGAGCTCCGACTCTGGCGATCTCGGATCCCAGGCTCCGCAGCGTTTTAAATCCAGCACCGCCCGCCCGCGGCTGGACGCCCGCAGTCACAGCTCCACGGATGTTGGAGTCGGCGGTCACCGCACTCCGGAGCTTACCGCACGGCAACCCGGTAAGGCATCGCCCGCTCCGTGTTGGTGTCCCAGCACTGTGCCGCCGCCGAAGCTGTGGTCCCGGCAGGAAACGCCGCTCCAGTTCGATGGTAGGCTGCACGGAGAGGACGAAGATGCGATTCAGAGGAAAACCGCATCTACGACCACGTAGGACAGGGATTAATACAGTTTCCCCCTTCCCCCCCCCCACTTAAAAAGATTAGACCTCCAAAATAAAAGTTTTAGACACTAAAAAGGGTGAAAAGACGGTCTGCAGGCAGGCTGCCATACAAATGGCGCCCACTCCTGCAAATCCGCCATTTTGACAATGGTATGAACATTGAATTCCCCAATTTTAGGTAACTACAAAACCCTCCCCTCTCCTTCCCCCCTCAACCCCCTCCCCCCCCCACCCCACCCCCACTCTCCTTGTGTTCCACCTAAGCTCACAACTATTTTTTCTAAACCCCTCTCCTTCCACGTACATTCCTTCCTCTAGCTTCACAATCCACAACTCTTCAATCCTTTTGTTACACAACTTTTGTCTTTTTGTCGTTGGCCTTTCTCCACCATCTGCCCATAAAAGCCTCCCCACACCTGTATCAACCTATTACCTGCCAGGCTTTGACCTACCCATCCTCTCTTCCAGCTTCCTCTCCTCCCCCCCTCAAAAAACAATGAGTCTGAAGAAGGGTCCTAACCCAAAACATCACATCCATGTTTTCCAGAGATGCTGCCTGATCTGAATTACTCCAGCACTTTGTGTATTTTTTTGTAAACCAGCATCTGCAGTTTCTTGTATCCACAAGTCAATATTGCAATATCGGTACATGGCAAGCTTCTGTAATATAAACAGCCAAAATAAAAACATTTTTGGTCATGTTGATTAAAGAAAAATATATGGAAGATGATACAGGAAGTAACTATCTTCGAAGATTTTTAGTCAGGGAATAACTACCTTGGAAAATGACTTTTGTTAACATTTCATCTAAAAGGGACCCCCTCGAAGAGTATAGGATTCCCTCTGAACTGCACTGAAGTATTAGCCTTGGCAGGAATGTGGAGTTTGGAATGGGACCCAGGACCATCCACCACAGATGCAAGGGGATCACCAATGAGATATTGCCTACCCTGGCCACTCCCTATCACCAGGGTAGGCAATATCTCTAGTTTACTGATTTCTTGTGAAGATGAGACTTAATCAAAAAAAACAACCATGAGGCATTGTACTGAGATGCTAAATCTCCAATAGTTGGAAAGTGACTACAATGAACAAACCAGGCTGACTTTTTTTAAGTGAGTTAAATGAGACTCCCATAAAAAATAATTCCCAGTGGAATTACTTTTGATGTTTTCAAAGTATAAAATTGTGCAGTGTTTTTCTGATATAATTTGGTGAAATTTGCTAATTTGCCTAATTTCAGTGACTATCAATTGTACAACTGCATTCAAGGTGTTGTGATCTGGTATCCTAGGGTCCTTATTAATATAGCTATTAAATTGCTCTGTGATACTGTAACTGCACTGCAAAAAGGACTCGGTGTGTTGTGGCCATCTGTTTCCCATTAAGTGCAAAGGTATGATTGTGTTAGCTTTTCAGTGAACTACTTCTACATACCAATTGATGTTAGCTTTACCATTGCCAGCTATACTTACATGCATCATTAACCATCGATTGTTCAGACATTTTCATGACACTAAAAAAAATGTGAAACTTGATTTTTATGATAGTGGAACTCAAATAGACCTTTGAAAAACAAACATCAAAATAAATGTTGGAGAGTTCAGTCATCATTTGTCAGGCTCCCTCCATTGTCCACAGATGTAATTATAAGTAAAATATTTACCTTGCATTTAAGTGAATGTGGAACTAAAACATTATGGTAAACATTGAAACTAAATAGCTACAACTATAAGTGCAATTAATCTTGAATCCCACATTGTTAACCATGCATATTTAGCAAGACGTGAGCATTCTAGATAGATTGGTTCAGTGTATGTCTCTAGCCTGAGAACTGATCTGCCGAACTCTGAAATTGATGATTTGTTTAGCAAATGGGTGTTCAAAGGCATCTGCTAATGGCAGTACCTTTCCCATTGCAATGCTCCTATTTATTTCACCATTTAGATGCAGTGGACTGGAAAATTGTTTGCACAGTTGCAAACAGTGCTGTTGAAAATCAGATTGACCTGGGAGACTGCATTTCTGGGAGTCCTAGATCACTCACACTTTGAAATTTCTCTCCTCATTCTCAGGTGGTTGATTTCCCATTGCATTTTATTTTACCCAAATAACACCAGGTATGCATTACACAGCATTTATCTGCAAGGAGATATTAATTTTCATTGATCTGCCAAAAGTGAGATTTCTTATTTACTCACAGAATTACCTGCTTTCACTCACCTCTTTTGCCCCCTGGAATTGTGCTACTTAGATTTTGTTCTTTGTCCTCGCTGTGATTTGGAACTTTCTGTGACCATAGTTATAACTGTACCTTTGACAATTGCTTTGTCCATGGAGGTTAAGGTCACTGTATCTCTTTGCTTCATTCCAGGTTCTTTGCTACAGCTCACAGTTTGCTGCTCACTTCTGCATTAGAGAGAAGTTCCATAATCAAGAGAAAGTTGATATACTCATCGTTCAGCACTCAGAAGCAGGGAGAGTAGGTGCAGGTATTTGTCGGCACTATAAGCTTCTCCAATGTGTATGTACTCAGAGTGTACTCAGGTCCTCACCGAGACCTTCTGCCCCTGTGGGCTTCTGCGGTTCCCATCACAAAGAATGTATCTCCAGTGAATGCTATTCTTCACCTGCCTGTGTGGCTCCATCTGAACCAGGTTCCCCCTCCCACTCATAATTCATCCAATAGCCATAGCTGCAAAAGTGTTACTAGTAGAGTGCTATAGGGGCTGTCCCACTTGGGCGACCTAATTGGCGAGTTTAGAAGAGTTTGAAAAAATGACATGTTGAAGACCTCCTTCGACTATGTAGAAGACCTCCTTCGACCTCCTTCGACTATGTTGAAGACTAGCTTCGACTAGCTACGACTAGCTACAACTAACTTTGGGAAAGTGGAGAGTGAAGACGACCTCCTTCGATCTCCTTCGACCTCCCTTCGACAATGATGAAGACTATCTACGACTACCTTCGACTACCCTCGATTACCTACGACTTACATGCCGACCTACTATGATCTACTACGACTAAACCTACGAGTAAAAAAAGTATCGATTTTTTCCATGGTGAGCTTTTTTTACTCGCGGGCATTTTTTTAACATATTGAAAAAACCGCCGCGACCTAGCTGAAGCCTCGGGTACGCGGAGACCACTCTCGAGCATGAAGGAGAGTAACGAAGACCTCCTACGACCTCTTGTCGACCATGCTGTGAGTATGAGTCGAGGGCAAACTCGCCAGAACTCGCAGATTAGGTCGCCCAAGTGGGACAGGCCCTTATGTCTCTTCACGAGTTGACTGAAGTGTTAAGTTAAACGGTGATAGTGGCAAGAACTTTGCACTGCATGACTCAGCAATGGCTTGCAGAAACCAACATCGGTTTCGGTGGCATGTTCCATGGAAAGCTTGCATGTGTTCCGTGAACCCCACAGATGCAATTCAAATACATTATGTAGCTTTTATGAGGTGTTAACATGGCTATTGAAGCTGTTTCAATTGCACTTGATATCCTTTATCGAAGCACAGTTTGGCGACAATGAGATTAAGTTATTTGGTTTTCTTATTGGCATAAAGGAAGTTAAGGGGCTGTCCCACTTGGGCGACCTAATCTGCGAGTTTAGAAGAATGTCTTCGACCTTCAAACTCGCAGCATGGTCAACACGTGGTCCTAGGAGGTCCTATGAGGTCGCTGGAACTCTCCTTCATGCTCGAGGGAAGTTCCCAAATTCTCGTGACCTCAGCTAGGTCGCGGAAAATTTTTCATCATGTTTGAAAAATTTTCCGTGAGTAAAATTTGGTCGGCATGGTTCTTTTGAACTCATAGTGCAGTGGAGTGGGGTCGCTATTTAGTTACAGGCAGTCGAGGGCAGCCGTAGGCAATCTCCTTCGCTGACCGGGCATTTTGATTGGCTCATTGGAGTTTTCAGGACCAAGGAAAACCTACCGGTAGGTAAAATGCCCGCTAAACTTTATTATACTTCTTAAAAGTGTCTCCTTCTCTCGTCTTCTCACCCCCTCTGCCCCCTTCTCCCCCTTCTCTCCCCTTCTCTCCCCTTCTCTCCCCTTCTCTCCCCTTCTCTCCCCTTCTCTCCCCTTCTCTCCCCCTCTCACCCCTTCTCTCCCCCTCTCCCTCCCCCACCCCTCCGCGCACTCTAAAGGACTTACCTTACACTGTGGCAGCCATTTTACCTTCCTCTTCATCGCGGGTGTGAATTTCAGACAGCGATCCTCCGCTTTCCCTGGCCCCCGCCTTTGCGATGTGTTTGTGTGTGCGGTCGGTCGATCCAGCTAGCGGTTTCAACGCGAACGGTCGATTCAGCTGGACGCTTTCCAGGCGAGTGCCCTCGAGCTTGAAGGTCGAAGACACTCTTCTTAACTCGCGGATTAGGTCGCCCAAGTGGGGCAGCCCCTTTAGGTTGTCTGAGAAGTGTAGGGAGGAACTGCAGATGCTGGTTTAAACTGAAGACAGACACAAAAAGCTGGAGTAACTCAGCGGGACAGAGAGCATCTCTGGAGAAAATGTCTGAAGGAGGGTCTTGACCAAAAATGCCATCTATTCCTTTTCTCCAGAGTTACAATAGATAATAGGTGCAGGATTAGGCCATTCGGCCCTTCGAGCCAGCACCGCCATTCAATGTGATCATGGCTGATCATCCCCAATCAGTACCCAGTTCCTGCCTTCTCCCCATATCCCCTAACTCCGCTATCTTTAAGAGCTCTATCTAGCTCTCTCTTGAAAGTATCCAGAGAACCGGCCTCCACCGCCCTCCGAGGCAGAGAATTCCACAGACTCACAACTCTCTGTGTGAAAATGTTCCTCATCTCCGTTCTGAATGGCTTACTCCTTATTCTTAAACTGTGGCCCCGGGTTCTAGGCTCCTCCAACATCGGGAACATTTCCTGCCTCTAGCTTGTCCAAACCCTTTATAATTGTAATTACGAGACTCAAACGCACGTATAGATACAACACATCTTTATTAAACACTTACAGCATTGGATATGCAGCACGTTACATCTCCAAGCTGCTACATCTACTGCCTGACGTAGGCGAGTTCTTATTATTATAAAGCATGTACTAGGCGGGGCTACTACTAACAAGCACTATGACTGGCTAGCATGCAATAGCCGATCTACATCTATTCTTGTAGAAAATAAAGAAACTACGGTGCCTTAAACAATATAACGAAGGGATGCTGAGAATATGCTAGCAGGATTATACAAAATCGCCATATCTAACAGGTGGCCTGCAAACCCGTCCAGCCCTCGTGCGGTAGGAGACCGCCTCACCTCCTTTCACGAGAGAACAGACGGGGGACGGGAGTGGGGACATGTCCGACGACCCGGCAGGCCTGGTGGGAGACGGGAAACCCGCGGCAGAATTAACGGCTGGTGGTGGAGTCGCTGGAATGGATGTGGGAGCGAACACGAGAGGCGGGGCATCAGGACCTGGAGTTGCAGGAGGCGGTTCCTTCACTGGAAGGATATGTTGATGGTTGCGTCTGTAGATGACTCCGTCCACTTCGACCAGGTATGAACGTGGCTCTTTGGATCGTCCGTAAATGTGTGGCCCTTGTCGATTTGCAGGCGAACCACTTGTCCACGTGCAAGTGGTTTGAGTGGCTTGCTGGTCAAAGAAACACTTCTGTGTGTCCCGTTTGAATTGTAGCTGCTTCTGCACCGCGGGCGGGGAGCGAACGCATGGCTGCAGCAGCTGCTGAGAGACAGGCAGGGGTGCACGGGTTTGGCGAGACATTAGTCGCTGGGCTGGAGAGCCTAGGATGGGGTTCCGTGCAATGTTTCGTAGATTGAGCAAGTCCAGGTATCCGTCAGATTTGGCAAAGTAGGAACGTTCCATAAGTTGTTTAGCACTCCGAACAGCGCGTTCGGCCAGTCCATTGGGCTGCGGGAACTCGGGGCTGCTGGTAATGTGGCGGAAATCCCATTTTTCAGCAGTTCTTAAATGCTTGGCTGGTGAAATGCCTGCCATTGTCAGTCTGAATACGTGCAGGGGAGCCCTGCACGGAAAGGCGCCGTTGCAGCTTCTCGATCACTGACTCTGAGGAAATGGTTTGCAGTAGGTCTATTTCAAATCATCCCGAGTAAGAATCAACAAGAACTAGATAGTGTTTCCCATGCCATTCGAAGATGTCGGTGGCCAGCAAGGACCATGGAAGAGGAGGAACTGGTTGGGGCAGAAGAGGATGCTTCTGCTGATGTGGTGCTAAACTGTTGCAGACAGTGCACGTTTCGGTTCTTGCACGTATTTATATTGTCATTCCGGGCCAGTAAAACATATTTTGTGCTCGTATGAGGGTGGCCTCTGCGCCGGGGTGGCCCCTGTGGATGTCGTTGTAGTATTCGTCCCATAGTGCGATTGGGACCACTGCCTTGTGGCTCTTGACTATGATCCCATCTTGTAGCACTAATTCATCATTAACTAGGAAGTAGGGGCGTATCTCGAGCGGGGTATTTAACTGTTTGTGGGGCCAACCATCCCGTATGACTGTTGACAGCAATTCTAAAGTCTCATCCGCAGCCGTGTGTTCGGCAAGGCGGAATAAACGATCAGTGAGCACAAACGAGACCTTCATGACTGAGAATTCGTCCGGTTCGGAGAGGTGCTGTTCACTGGTTTTGCGTGAGGCTCTGGATAGCGTGTCTACTATGTGCATGTCTTTACCTTTCTTGTGGACGATGTGGAATCAAAGCGCTGCAGCTGCATCATCATCCGTTGCAGTCGTGCTGGGGCAGCGTGAATCGGCTTGTTCAAAATAGTGACCAAGGGTTGGTGGTCAGTCTCGATGGTAATGGTCTTACCAAAAATGAAGTCCTTGAATTTAGAACATGCGAAAACCACAGCGAGCAGTTCCTTTTCAATCTGGGCATATTGCTGTTCGGTATCAGTCTGAGTACGGGATGCATATACGACGGGCTTGATGCCACCGTCGGTAGTGGTCTGTAGGCACGCCGCGCCAAGCCCGTACTGGGACGCATCGCAGGTGATCGTAACCGGTAACTTTAGATTGAAATATGAAAGTGTTGGCGCGCTAGCCAGCTGTAGCTTGAGGGTGTCAAATGCCCTTTGGTGCTGTGGGTACCAGGATCATGCCGTGTCTTTGTGTGTCAGCTCGCGCAGGGGGGCCGATAACTCGCTGAGGTTAGGAATAAATTTACCCAGGTAGTTGACCATGCCGAGGAATCGTTGCAAACTCGTGACATCAGTGGGAACTGGTAGTTCATTGATGGCTGCAGTTTTCAGTGGATCAGGCCTGAGATTAATGTCTTTGGCACGGTCGAGCACTCTCTTCAGATTAGCTTCATGTTCAGCCAGGTCGCGACCATAGATGAGAATATCATCAACAATGATGGCGCACTGGTACTCTGCAAACAGTTGTTCCATGGTGCGCTGGCAGAGTTGATGCCGAAGGGCATCCTCAGAAAATTGAAGCGGCCAAAGGGTGTGCTGAAAGTAGTGAGGTTAGATGAGTCCGGGTCTAATGGAATCTGCCAAAAGGAGCTTTTGGCATCCAGGACTGAGAACACTGCTGCGTTTCCAATCTGTGCAGTGACATCTTCTGTGGTTCTGATTGGGTAGTGGGGGTGCTTGGAGGCGTGGGTTCGAATCCCACTTCTGACACCATCTAATTACGAGACTCAAACGCACGTATAGATACAACACATCTTTATTAAACACTTACAGCATTGGATCTGCAGTACGTTACATCTCCGAGCTGCTACATCTACTGCCTGACGTAGGCGAGTTCTTAATATTATAAAACATGTACTAGGCGGGGCTACTACTAACAAGCACTATGATTGGCTAGCATGCAATAGCCGATCTACAATAATCTTATATGTTTCAATAAGATCCCCTCTCATCCTTCTAAATTCCAGAGTATACAAGCCCAGCCGCTCCTTTCTCTCAGCATATGACAGTCCTGCCATCTCGGGAATTAACCTTATGAACCTACGCTACACTCCCTCAATAGCAAGAATGTCCTTCCTCAAATTAGGGGACCAAAACTGCACACAATGCTCCTGGTGTTGTCTCACTAGGGCCCTGTACAACTGCAGAAGGACCTCTTTGCTCCTATACTAAACTCCTCTTATTATGAAGGCCAACATGCCATTCGCTTTCTTCACTGCCTGCTGTACCTGCATGCTTACATTCATTGACTGATGAACAAGGACCCCCAGATCCCATTGTACTTCCCCTTTTCCCAACTTGAAACCATTCAGATAATAATCTGCCTTCCTGTTTTTGCTACCAAAGTGGATAACCTCATATTTATCCACATTAAACTGCATCTGCCATGCATCTGCCCACTCACCCAACCTGTCCAAGTCACCCTGCATTCTCATTGCAGCCTCCTCACAGTTCACATTGCCGCCCAGCTTTGTGTCATCTGCAAATTTGCTAATGTTACTTTGAATCCCTTCATCTAAATCATTGATGTATATTGTAGCTGCGGTCCCAGCACCGAGCCTTGCGGTACCCCACTAGTACTGTCTGACCCACTGAGTTTCTCCACCTTTTTGTGTCTATCTGAGGTTGTTTGATAATGGTAGGTTAATTATATTCCTCGACTTGAAAAGATGTAGAACTTTTGCTTTTAAAATATTTAATTTACATTGGTGGCTTTGACAGTAGACAAAGCCCTGCCCCATGCCAAAGGCTGTCTGAGCATCGTGGTGATGTGGCCTCAGCATTAGTCTGCCTGAGGCCAGCCCACCCCATGAAGCCTCATTACGCTGCACTGGACACAACCGGCACAAAGAGGGTCAATTCATTTGGTGCTCCGCATCTGGTCAAGACAGACCAGAGCGAAGGCAACAAGCCTGGGTGGCAGATTGGATCCAGTTCGATTTGGATGACTATCTGTACGTCCAACCATGTTTCTTTAGTTCAGTTGCAGCAATTTGGTGACTTTCTTCTGGTAACTTCCCAAGAACTGTGCCCCTTTGCATGATGCCTTCACAACAGCAAAATAATTCCCTGACGTTGCTGATAAAAATGTGATACAGCATAACTTGCATTTACTAGAAGATTCTCCAACTTTGTAAAGAACGTCTTTTGTTGTCAATTGTTGGAGATAACTTTAAGAAAAATACTCCTTACACCAATGGTATGTTTATTGCCGTGGACCAACATATACCTTTAGTTGGAAAAATCACAAATCCTATAGTGCTGGAGGTGTCCGCATGCTACTTTGTGAAATGTATCGCATGATTGTGTTACACTTGCATTTGTTACTGTTAATAAAAACCAGGAAGTCTGAAGAGTTTCAGACTTATGGTTTGCAGTATTCATTTTTTCTGCAGAGTCTGCTGCTGTTAGTCAAACAAACATTTCCAGGTCAGAGAGAAACAGTCGGGAAATTTCCTGCACTTAACCATGCGAACAAATTTACACCAACATTGATACAATGATGACAGCAGATTCATTTGTCACAGGGCTTGACAAATGAATCTGCTGTCATACACCAATTTTGTCATTGGTGTATGAAAGAAGTTCCATTGGCCTGTTACTAATCTATTCACATAGGAAGAAGAAATATTTAGGGCACTTGCCCTTCATCACTGTCATGCTGGAAAGTAGAGGTATGGTTACCAGATGGGGGCAGGATTCAGTCTGTCCTAATGCCAAAAAAGTGTTTAAAGTCCGTCATTGCCCCTTGAACCCTCTATCTTCAGGAGGAAACAAAGGCACACATTAAAATATAAATACATTCAAAATACCAATTCGATCTTGATAGCTTTCGAAGCATAAAATGATACCTAGAACAAGGATGATGAGTTATGGAATTGACAATTGCCATTCATCATGTTTAGTTCCGTTGACTGATTTAATGTCTTTTATTAATTTCTTGCCTTCACAAATATAGAAGCCAGAATGTTAAATGTCAACAAAACCATTGCTGAAGAATGAATTTCACAATTACTCAGAAGAAGTGGACAATTGCTTGCTGCATTTAATGCTATGCAGCGAAGAAAATCAAAAGTAAGTCAAAGATACTTGGTCCAATCATTTTATTTACGGTTTTACCTTTCTCTTTATTTCCCAAATTTGCATAATCGCACAAATTAACTGTACTGACGTAAATAGATGCACACATTACAATTGGCTAGAATCCTGGGAGCAGGTTGAAGAGTTTAACCCCATTCCTGATTCTATCTTTGCTGTCAGCTTGTATCCTGTATTCCTGGATGTGGAGTTTAGGTTGCCAGAGGCATGCTCAAGGGTGCACTTCAATTTCCTCTTCTGGGCACTGAAAAGGTGACGGCTGGTTTCTCTGAAGCTGGATAACAGATGTTATTTTGTTTAATACTATTTATCTTGGGAGGTAGGTAACCAAGGATATGGTTGAATGAACGGTCCTTTGGGATCCACCTTTTCCCTTTTTTTGTTTGCAATGATTTATCACTTTACTAAAAGCACAAAGGGACACATTGTAAAAGAGGGTTCTAACCTTAATGTTGCACAACGGTTTTATCCCAAGCAAGAGTCTGTGCGTTATACTGAGTCAATTACAAGTAAAAAACATTATTTATGGATCACCACTCATGTCTAGCAACAACTGTTCAGAAATATCTAATGTAATGACTATAAATAACCCAATTAAAAGAAGGAGAATTGCAGACTGTCTAAGGACATTTTACCTACCTACTTATTTTTTATGTGGAGGCCAGCATTAAAATTAACCCCCTGGGGTTGGGAAGAAACTACCGTACATCTCAGGTGTTTAAACGTTATGGTTCTGATATTGTGGATCATATCAAAATCCGAGAGGTTTGTTTTCAAAGAAGCACATTTTATTTGTATGTTATAGGCTTTACACTGGCAAAATAAATGATCCAATTGTCTGTGACATTATTACATTGATGAGAAGTCGGCACGCTACATGTCTCTTCTTGTCTGATTAGTATTGCAATGTGAACTCACGTAGATGAACAAATAAAGCATGCCTTTGCTTTAAGCTACTACACAAAACCCTAAGTTACTAATTGAGCATTAAACATGGTACAATTTATGATGTATAGGACTTATGGGCCTGTCCCACTTAGGCGACTTTTTAAGCGGCTGCAGGAGACTATGCAGTCACCACATGGCCGCCACATGCTCGTGGGTGGTTGCCGGGGAGTTGCCTTCATGGTCGTGAGGAGTTCCCGCATTCTGGGAACTAGTCACGGCCTCATTATGGTCGCCGCGAATTTTTCAACATGTTGAAAAATTAGCAGCGACTAGAATGAAGTCGCCATGGAGAGTAGCGAGAATTCTCGTGCCGTAGGTGGGTCACCAGGAGGTCCTAGTGGGTTGCCAAGAGGTTGAAGGTTCTCTTAGGTTCTCGTAGGTTGTAGCCGGTGCTGACCGGTGAATTTTATTGGCTCATTGGGAAAAAAAACGTAAGCAGTAGTTTTCAGAAGCAAGGATAACCGACTGGTCGGTAATGTTAATGTCCGCCGAGCTTCACAGCCGTGTATCTCTGGCTTCTTAAAAGTTGTCCCCACTCCTTCTCCCCACTTATCCCCCCTCTCTCCCCCTTCTCCACCCCTCCCCCTTCTTTTAAAAGACTTACTGTACACAGTGCTTTTTAGCTTCTTAATTACAGCGCCAACCTTCCTGTTCAAGGTCTGTATCACCTTGGCTTTGCACTGTGTGAATTTTTTAGACAGCGCTCCCCCGCTTGCCCTGTCCCCCGCCTGCATAATGGGCTGGTGAAGGATGTGTTTGTGTGTGTGTGTGTTCCACTCTGACAGTCACCATTCCAGTTGCCGGTTTTTCAGGCGACTGCCGGCAACTTGACAGTTACCGGCAGTCACCTGAAAAATTGCCTAATTGGGACAGGCTCATTAGGACGCATCCTACCCGTTTTTTCGTGGACATGATAAAACCTGCCTTGACATGCTGTCTTCGTAGATTCCTTCAGGAATCCAAAATTAACTTGATGTAGTGATGGTACAAAACCTACCTTCAGCGGCGCTCCAGATCAGCCACTGGCTGTGTGTGCGACTCCGGAGACTTTGAGGGGGGGGGGGATTAAAATGCAGGTTTGTATCGCTTGTCGGAGAGAGATTTCCTCGGGCTGCTAGTCGATGAAGACAAATCGATCGGACTTCCGTTCCCGTTTTTTTAAAATCGCTGGACAATTTAATCGCTGGATTAAAGTAAAATGCGACTTTTAACGCCCTCAACGCCTTCAACGTGACGGATCGTAATATCAGGACAAAACTAACAGTAAGTCGTCTATTTCACATATAATCTTGCTTCTTGGGGTAGCTTTAGTCTAATTTTACGATGCGAAAATGTTATTTAGTCCCCAAACGATTCGGCCGTGTCTTGCCTGCCGATATGGGCTTAAAATTCATGGCATCGGCAACGTTCCAACCGATCGCATTCCAGAAACACCCACTCGCAAGATGATTAAAATTCTCTTTTTTTTTGGACAATCATGTCATAAGAGCATCTAAATCGTTTATATTTTGTGTTATTGTTTATCCATAATCAATATTTTTATAATAAATATCCACAACAGTTTTAGTCACATGTATTGTGCAAAAAATAATAATTTTGATTATATTGAGAGTGGATGTTTCTAGATTAATTTATGGGAATTAAACATTAAATTCCTTCCATTTTTGCAAATAAGTTCATGACAGTGAGATTTAAAAATCATGTTATATTGTGAATTCTTGTGTGAATGGGATTAGTTTGTTATTTGGATACTTAGGCTATTTAAATTTTTTAGCCTTTTCTTAAGAAATGGATAGATGTTTAGATCTAGTAATTGAATTTAGATGAATTTAATTGATTATATTAATTTAATTGATTTGATGAAACTGATGAATATGAATTTTCTGTTGGGTATTTACTATTTGTTTTAGCATTTAACTTTATCATTTCTACCATTTTTCTAAAACTGCAAATAATAACTTGTTTCTGTTAATGCTGTACATTTCCTTTACATTTTAAACAGATGTCTCCGAAGAAGAAATGCAAAATTGTCAATCCAAATGCCCAGCATTTGAAACAGATTTAGACAGCATTCGCAGAGATTATCCGAATTTGGACTACTCCAAATGTGATGATCTACAAGACATTCTTAATGGGAAAGTCGTGGGCAGAAAGGCATGTCATGTGTGGCTTGAAGAGCAAAAACTTGTAGTTTGCAATGCCAAAATTGAAAAGTTGAGGAAAAACAAGGTGTACAGAGTTGCTTATTGGTTACAATCTGAGGAGTATGATGATGCTACTGATTATGATATGCCAATGTACCAGCTAGCAACTGATCTTCTCCATAAAGACTTGGTCTATTGCTAGAAATTGTAATTTATTTACCTATCTGGTACAGACACAGCATATAATACAATAATATTAAAGTTCTGATCTTGAGAATATCACATTTTTGAATTTTCAAGGCAGTCTGGGAGTTTATTACTATTTCCGTCACAACGGTCAATTTTGTAATTAGCTACAATTAGGTAACTAACTAATTATATGCTTTAATTTCAGGTCATCCAAGTAAGATGTTTATATTTGTTTCAGAATGCTTCAATCTATAATAACTGAAAATTTCATTCAGTTCTCTTAATTTTTAAGAAAGTTATGGGCTTTTGACTGTCCTCGGTCACAGCTTTTGTGTTAAATCACTGGAAAAGCAATAGGGAAGAAGATGCTAATTCCGAGTATGAAAATGGCCATAACCTTTATTAATACTGAAGATATGAAAGTGAATTAGGTGTCAAATTAAAGTTCTTTTTATGCTTTATCTGATGGGATAAATTACAGGCTTGATTTTTTAAATCTCAAAATGTTGTTACATTCCTACTTGATGAGTTTCTGTAGTTGGAAGATGTCTCACCTTACAGATAGTGGGTAAGTAAGGGAATGGTAGTACCATTTACTACGGACTTCTGGATACTGATTGTGCAGGTTGGAAATAAATTCTGAGTTTTTCCTAAATTAGCCTAATGCTTATTTTTGGCTTTCCTTTTTGTTATAAGCGTTGGTCAGGTGACATATTTTTTGATGGTATTTTTAAGACAAGTTAGGATCAACGAGGCAACTCAACGTTTTTTTGCCTTTTTTACCTTTATAATTGTAACTCACCAAGTTTACTTCATAAATACCTTCCTGTCCCACAGCCTCTGTCACTGAGAGAAGAGAACAGCAATGTCCAGGGCACACCAATAACTTCCTCTGACTTGGACATACAGCAGTCCCCCATTATATAATGGTTTCATTCCAGAGAAATTACCTTAATCTAATTTCTCCATAAATCAGAAACATCCGTTTCCTGTAGTAATCTGTGTTGTATCTCACTATAGACTCTTGCTCTAATTCCTTCATTTCATTGAATAAGCACCCTTAGAGTAGCCATAATTAAACTGTTTAGGAAAGAACTGCAGATGCTGGTTTAAATTGAAGGTAGACACAAAATGTTGGAGTTACTCAGCGGGACAGACAGCATCTCCAGAGAGAAGGAATGGGTGATGTTTCGGGTCAAATCCCTTCTTCAGTCTGAGGAAGGGTCTCGACCCAAAACGTCACCCATTCCTTCTCTCCAGAGATGCTGCTGCCTGTCCCGCTGAGTTACTCCAGCATTTTGTGTCTACCTTCAATTAAACTAATGGAATATATGCTGCCTCCAGTCATTAATGAATAACATAAACATTTTGCTATTCCTTTTATCAGCTTAAAATTGCTTTAAAATGTATAGGAGAATTTGTGTAATCTCCGATTTTAACAGCTCAGGTCATTAGTAGCCCAGTGAACCCCTGTAACCAACTAGTTCTGGGAATATCAGCCTTTACGGAATATAAAGTGAAGATGTTCTGCTACCACACTACATATGGAGTAACATGTAGGATTATGGACAGCACATGCTCAGAAAGGATATACTGATTGTGGTAGGAGTGCATCGCTAACATCAAGCCTATTACTTTATTAGACTTAGGAAAGAATCGGTCAGCATATGGAAATATTTTTACTGCCGAGAACAACTTGGGCTGTTGGATCAGTGCATGGTCATTCAGTAGAGAAGTCAAGCTTTTCAACATGTATGGTGAGTACAAGCAGAAAGGCCTTGCTCACAAAAGGCAGCAGCTGTTGCCTCATTTAATACTGTAAAATTGATTTATAGGTTTTGGTAGAAAAGGCTATTAAAGGATAAGAAGCCAGTGCAGTTGGATGGATTAAAATACATATCAGCCATGATCCCACTGAATTGTAGAAATGATTTAATGGGTGGAATAGGCTATTTCACCGCCTATTGTCATTGTTATTACTGGCTCAAAATGTTGGGGCTTAGTGCCTTGTATTTGTGTGTCTACCACCACCTTAAGAACATTTTCTTAGGCAGTCTCTCAGCATTGGAGAAGGCTTGCTTCCACTGTGGCATTATAGGTTCTGAGCTGGATTCGGAGGCCATTGTGGGAACCATAGAATCTTCCACAGCTTGGGCAGGAGGTGTGTGACCATGCAGGAGAGGTGGACAATTGTGAGGTAGTATGTTCCTTTTGCTGCTTAAACATGGCTCAAGGTTCTCAATACTTTCAGCTAGAGATTCTTGGAAGTTAGTAGGGATGTTAAACATTTTTTTTTTTTGTGATATAAATTTTTATTAGAAGCAAACATATTACAATGTAGAGTAACATATTATAATAGAAGAAAAATCTTTTCATATACATCAATCACTCATACATTATTAAATTTATCAATTGTCAGTTAATTCTGCTTCTAGTGTTTTTTTTTTATATAGATAGAAAAAGAAAAATAGAGAGAAAGAAGAAAGAAAAGAGAGAAAGAAAAATTACAATATCAAAAAAGAAAAAGAGGTGGAATGAATAACTTATAATACGCCATAGGAGATAAGTTCGTAGGTTATGAAATATAATTACATCTAATCCTGAGTTCAAGCTTCAGTCGGGCTTTCGCGCTGGGCCACTCTATCCCTTCAAATAGGCAATGAATGGAGCCCATATTTTAACAAAAAGTTCTTGCTTGTCCATTAAGACTAAGTCTAATTCTTTCTAGATGTAGGGTCTCCGACATTTCCACAATCCACATTTTAATTGTGGAGGTTGTAGGGCCTTTCCAGAATTTTAATATTAATTTTTTCCCTGTTATTATACTGTAGTCAAGGAAGTTTCTTTGGCTTGTTGTGAGTGTTAAACTTTGTTCTGATATCCCAAGTATTATTAATTTTGAGTCTGGAGCCAATTTGGTATTAACAACTTCAGAGATTATTTGAAAAATATCAGTCCAGTAATTTTTAATTTTTATACAATTTGCAAAGATATGTGTTAAATTGGCCTCTAGGTGCAGGCATTTATCACATATAGGAGAAATATGTGGGAAAATTCTATTTAATTTTATTTTGGAATAATGTAATCTGTGTAAGACTTTAAATTGTATTAAAGCATGTCTGGCATTTAACGAACATTGATGTATATGTTGTAAACTTTCCTCCCAAATATCTTTCGTAATAGGATAACCTAACTCATTTTCCCATTTATGTCTATATAGTTCCATCGGTGGTTCCTCATTATTTAGGAGAATGTTATAAATATAAGCTATTAATTTTTCAGTGTTAGGATGCTTATTCAAACATTCATCAAGAATTTCTGGTTCCCTAGTCCTATAAACTTGTGTATTGGATTTAACATAATCTCTAATTTGTAAATATCTGAAAAAGTTATTTGAGTGTAGTCCATGATTCTGTTGTAACTCTTGAAATGACAGAAAGATGCCTTCCCTATAAAGATGTCCAATCCTTTTAATTCCATGATTTTTCCATTGTATAAAACCTCTATCCAATATATCAGAGGCCATTGTGGGAACCATAGAATCTTCCACAGCTTGGGCAGGGGGTGTGTGACCATGCAGGAGAGGTGGACAGTTGTGAGGTAGTATGTTCCTTTTGCTGCTTAAACAGGGCTCAAGGTTCTCAATACTTTCCTGGAAGCTCCATTTTGATGGGTCATCAGCTAGAGATTCTTGGAAGTCAGTAGGGATGTTAAACATTTCTTTAAGGAACATATTGAACATATTGTTGAATATTTTGGAGAAACAAGGAACCGCAGATGCTGGTTTACAGAAAAAGACACAAAGTGCTGGAGTAACTCAGCGAGTCAGGCAGCATCTCTGTAGAACATGAACAGATGATGTTTTGGGTCAGAATCCTTCTTCAGCTTGATTATCGTTGGGGAGAGGGGAGCTGGAAGAGAGGGGGGGAGGGGCAGGACAAAGCATGAAGAGTGATAGGTGCATACAGTTGGGGGGGTGATAAACATTTGGGTGGACGAAGGCCAGAGATGAAAAGTCAAATGGTGTAAGATAAGGATAGAAGGGAAGGGAATTGTGAAGCCGAGGAAGGAATATAGGCAGAAGGGGAGGGGGAGGGGAGAAATGGGTCTATATCCAGGTAAGGCACAGGGAAGCGGGGGGGGGGGGGGCAAAGAGAAGGGGGATTTTCCTCTGTCTATCTTTTAATCTCTTCTTGTGACAGAGCTCTAAATAGAGTGTCCACTTTGAGAATCTGGTGTCAAGAATATGAATGCCATAGTACAACAGACTGACTGTGGCTAGGGCTTCAATGCTGGGTAAGTTGACCTACGAGAGGACCTGGTATTGGTTTGCTTACCCTTCCAGTGAATTTGGAGGACTGTATCGGTGGTATATATACTTTCAATGTCATGAGATGCTTGCTGCAGCTAGTCCATGTCACAGTAGCGTATAGGAAGTCAGGGTTCACTGCAACCCAGTAGACCATGTGTTTGAAGGACTGCCCAGTCTGAGGAACTGCATTGCATCAAGAAGCAGGCGAACTTTCTCACGACAACAGCGATAGGGCAATATATGTGCACTTGGCATGTTACAAGAATAAATTCCTTTAAAAGGCCAAGTATAAACATTCTCAGATCTTGTAATGAATGTTTTGATTTTGCAAGGTTTTTCTTTCGAGCTTTCACCACTCTGAACATACAATATACTCAGCCAGATTTAATATGGCTCCCAGAATTTAGCACAAAGCACTGTGAGACAGGTCTACATATCTTTCTCATGGCTTTGATTATACTGATAAAATGAGAGGCTTGATGAGCAAAAAAATAGTTTTTTTCATTAGAAATATCTGATGGTTTTATAACTTCAGGCTATTTAGCAACAAATATTAGAAAATAGGTGCAGGGGAAGGTCGTTCGGCCCTTCGAGCCAGCACCGCCATTCATTGTGATCATGGCTGATCGTCCCCAATCATTAACCCGTGCCTGCCTTCTCCCCATATCCCTTGATTCCACTAGCCCCTAGAGCTCTATCTAACTCTCTCTTAAATCCATCCAGTGATTTGGCCTCCACTGCCCTCTGTGGCAGGGAATTCCACAAATTCACAACTCTCAGGGTGAAAAAGTTTTTTCTCACCTCAGTCTTAAATGGCCTCCCCTTTATTCTTTAAATTCTTTATTCTCCCCTTTAAATTATAAAAGTTATTTTAGTTCTGGCAGCCTAGAATTAATTTTAAGTATTTCCATAAACAGCATTAAGCAAACTTAGAATATTTCATTACAACTACATATGAGCAGTCCCATCATCGTTTTGGGAGCAAATCTGTTATAATGGATATATTTCTTTTAGTTTTACTTGGAAGATTCCAAGTGTTGAGCTGAGAATTCATCCACGCATACTAAATCTGACCCAGATGGTCTGGGTAAAGATTCCTTTCACAGGTCTCGACAAAACGTTCACAAATTCTTGTGTTGTGGCAAATAGCCAAGGATTAGATTTAAGAGACTCGAGTTGGTCTAAAAGGCACAAGTATAAACGTCCCTCACGACAAATCTGTATTATTATTGGACCTCACAAATCAACATGGTAGCAGGAGGCATGGTCTGTTGTGATAAGTGTAGAATGCAGAAAGAATTTGATGGCTGTGATCCAATCCTCAATGCACTTTCACCATTTCATTATAATTGGTAATTTTCGATGTAAAGGACAATCTTACTACAGAGGAGTGCTCAATGTAGATACTGGGGAGCACTTAGTTGACATTTATGCATTCCAGCTGATAGCCTGCTCTTTCCATTTTCCAATGTCAGTGGAGGCTTCCACGGTTATGTCTCAAAAATGAATTAATCTTCATGGCAAAACTAGCAGATATAAATTGCAAAGGGAGAGGTACAGTACTTGCTGTATTAAGAATAATCGTTGTAAAGCCTGGTGGATTTGGAACGTGAAATGTTAAAAGAAGAGATGACGGCACGGGGCGCAGCGGTAAAGTTGCTGCCTTACAGCACTTGCAGCACCGGAGACCCGGGTTCGATCCCGACTACGGGTGCTGTCTGTACGGAGTTTGTACGTTCTCCCCGTGACCACGTGGGTTTTCTCCGAGATCTTCGGTTTCTTCAAACACTCAATAGACGTACATGGTTTGTAGATTAATTGGCTTGGTATAAGTGTAAATTGTCCCAAGTGTGAGTAGGATAGGGTTTAGTGTGGTCAGTGCGGACTTGGTGGGCCAAAGGGCCTGTTTCCACGCTGCAGCTCTAAACTAAACTAAAGTATACTAAAGAGCTTTTATTTATTTATTATCCATCTCTACCAGCAATGGTCATTGTGAGTCAGTCAGATGGAGGCAGGGATAAATCTACTAAGTTATTCTAGTAATCCTGTATCTTTTTGTTATGCAATAATGACTTGAGTTCATTTATCCATTTTTTGTCATGGTGGGTATATAACCTCCAGATTCTCTTGATCCTGACCCACTACTACAACCACTTGGCCACTGGCATTACTTGACACTTGTTTCTATCTTTTATATCTTTGTTAACAGAAACCCATTGCCAACAGGATTCAACGGGGGAAGAATTTCCTGTGACGCTAGGGGAGGATTACTATTCAAAATGTCTTTCATCTTACAGCAGAAAGTATGGGAAACATGCCCATCTATTGTTATAACTCACAGGCGTTTAATTACTCCAACTCAAACAGTTTCGTACAGAGTACAGTGCATTCAGAAAGTATTCAGACCCCTTCACTTTTTCCACATTTTGTTACGTTACAGCCTTATTCCAAAATGGATTAAATTCTTCTTTTTTTTAATCATCATTTTACACACAATACCCCATAATAAAAAAGCGAAAACACGTGTTTAGAAATTTTTGCCAAGTCAATTAAAAAGAAAAAACTGAAATATCACATTTACATAAGTATGCAGACCCTTTGCTTTGACACTCAAAATGAAGCTTAGGTTCATCCTGTTTCAATAGACAATAGACAATAGGTGCAGGAGTAGGCCATTCGGCCCTTCGAGCCAGCACCGCCATTCAATGTGATCATGGCTGATCATCCCCAATCAGTACCCCGTTCCTGCCTTCTCCCCATATCCCCTGACTCTGCTATTTTTAAGAGCCCTATCTAGCTCTCTCTTGAAAGCATCCAGAGAACACGCCTCCACTGCCCTCTGAGGCAGAGAATTCCACAGACTCACCACTCTCTGTGAGGAAAAAGTGTTTCCTCGTCTCCGTTCTAAATGACTTACTCCTTATTCTTAAACTGTGGCCCCTGGTTCTGGACTCCCCCAACATCGGGAACATGTTTCCTGCCTCTAGCGTGTCCAAGCCCTTAACAATCTTATATGTTTATTTAAAAAAAATATATATATATTTTTTTTTTAAATTTATTAGAAGTACATTTCATTACAACCAATTACATTAATACTCATCACGTATATCTTATTACAATTAATGTACTCTGTCATTTTTTACACTAATAGAAAGGAAAGGTTGAGATTAAGAAAAAAGAGAAAGAAGGAAAATAGTGAAGGTGAAAAAATGTGACAACAGGAAAGAACAGAGACCCTGTAGAAAAGAAATTAAGAAGAAAGGATTAAGAGATAGACCCTAAAGAAGAAGAAAAAAAAGAGAAAGAGGACAAAAGAGAAAAACAAATACTTTATTATAAGCATCACGCAAATGGGATATACCAACTCTCCAGCTTTCATCCCCCTTTACCTGACCTCAGGTTTTTTTTAAGTACTTTTGCACCCTATACTTGTAATAATTCTATAAATGCAGACCACGTCAAGTGGAAGTGATCTGGTTTACCTGCCAGGAGGAGTCTTATCTCTTCTAGGTGTAATGTTTCAAACATATTTGAAATCCACATGTTTATAGTTGGTATTGGAGCGTTTTTCCAGAATTTTAGGATGAACTTTTTTCCAGTTATTAACCCGTAATCTATTAATTTCTTTTGAAACACATTTAGTTCAGGGCTATCTTCCGTTGTTCCGAAGATAATCCATTCTGCTTTTGGTGTCAGTTTTATTTTAAATAATTTTGTAAAGATTTCAAAAATTTCAATCCAAAATTTTTGAATTTTTGTACAAAAAACAAATCAGTGCGCTATAGTAGCTTCTTGAGATTGACATTTATCACAAATGGATGATACATTGGGGAACATTTTATTAATTTTAGTTTTTGAATAATATAATCTATGTAAAATTTTAAATTGTATTAAAGTGTGTCTTACATTAATCGAACATTTATGCACGTTTAATAAATATTCATTCCACCTTTCCTTTGAGATTTTAATAGCTAATTCTTGTTCCCAGTCTCTTCTAATACCTTCCGTAGATGGTATTTCTACATTTAAGATAATATTATACAAATATGATATTAAGTTTGCTGATTCAGCTTTTATCTGCATTGCTTCATCCAATACATCTGCTGGGATATTATAATGATCTTTTGTATATTTTTTCAAATAATCACATATTTGAAAATATTTAAAATATTGATAATTTCCCAGTTTATATTTTATTTGTAATTGTTGGAATGATAGTAATTTTCCAGTTTCATACAAGTCACCGAACGTTTTAATTCCTAGTCTATCCCATTATATAAAAGATTTGTCTGTAATAGAGGGATTAAATGAAGGGTTATTAACTATTGGAGATCAAAGCGATAGATTTCTTAATTTTAAATTTTGTTTTATTTGTTTCCAAGTTCTGATTGTACTATTTATAATTGGGTTTTTGTTATAATTTATGTTATTCAGTTTCATTGGTGAGAGGAGGATCGCTCCAATATTACCAGAGGAGCAGTCCTCTCTCTCCATTACAATCCAGTCCACTTGCTGGGCAGAGTTATCCATCAGTTGGATGATATTTTTAATAATTACTGACCAATAATAATACATGAAGTTAGGGAGTGCTAAGCCCCCTAATACTTTAGCTTTGTTCCAGTGTGTTCTTTGAATTCTATGGGATTTATAATCCCATATAAAATTAGTAATGTCTGAGTCCAATTTAAAAAAAAAATCTTTGGTAGATATATAGGAATCGATTGAAATAGGTATAACATTTGTGGTAAGAAAATCATTTTTATTGCATTTATTCGGCCTATTAAAGACATCGGAAGCGTTTTCCAAAATTTAATTAATGTATTTAATTTATTAAGTAGAGGATCATAATTTGCTTTGAACATGCCTTGATATGTTCTGGTGATTTCAACACCCAAGTATTTAAATTTTTCTGTAGCTATTTTAAAAGGGAATTTTAAAAGATGTGTTGAGTCTTTCGGTTTTATTGACATAATTTCACTTTTATTCCAATTTATTCTGTATCCAGAAAAGGATCCAAAGTCCTCAATTAGATTTAGTATGTTTGGTATAGTAATTTGAGGTTTTGTTATATCCGCATATAAAGATATTTTATTATTTGAGTGTTTAGTATTATACCCATGGATATCTCAAACCTCCCCTTTCTTTCAAAAACCCTGGAGCGCATCGTCGCGTCACAACTTCATTCCCACCTCCTCGCGTATAACCTATTCGAACCCCTCCAATCTGGATTTCGCCCCCTCCATAGCACAGAAACTGCTCTCCTCAAAGTCCTCAATGACCTCCTTACCTCTGCTGACTCTGGCTCCCTCAATATCCTCATCCTCCTCGACCTGAGTGCAGCCTTCGATACCGTCAACCACAACATCCTGCTCAACAGACTTAGGGACCTTGGCATTGAAGGTTCTGCACTCAGCTGGTTCCGTTCTTACCTTTCCAACCGATCCCACTTCATCTCTCTCCATAACCACACCTCTGCCACAGCCACTGTCACTCAAGGCGTTCCCCAAGGCTCCGTTCTTGGTCCCCTCCTCTTCATCATCTACATCCTCCCCCTTGGTCATATACTCCGTCACTTCAACCTGGACTTCCACTGCTATGCTGATGACACCCAGATCTATCTCAGCACCAAGTCCCCCCACCACCCCCCTCTCTCCCATATCAACTCCTGCCTATCAGCCATCAAATCTTGGATGCAACTCAACTTCCTTAAATTAAACAGTAGCAAAACAGAATTTCTCCTCATTGGCTCCAAATCAACACTCACTAAAATTAACAACCCCACTCTCACTATCGACGGCACCACTGTCTCCCCATCTCCTCAGGCACGCAACCTTGGCGTGATCCTTGACTCAACCCTCTCCCTTGAGCCTCACATCCGCCATGTTGTCAAAACATCATTTTTTCACCTCCGCAACATTGCAAAAATCAGATCGTCTCTCACACCCCCCGCTGCTGAAAGACTCATCCATGCCTTCATCTCCTCCCGACTGGACTACTGTAACTCTCTTCTTTTCGGAATCAATTCCAGCAGCATCAAACGACTCCAACTGGTCCAAAATGCAGCCGCTCGACTCATTACCCACACCAAATCCTGGCACCACATCACCCCAGTTCTCAAAGAACTTCACTGGCTTCCCATTTCCCACCGGATCACCTACAAAATCCTGGTCCTCACCTACAAAGCCCTCAACAACCTGGCCCCCCCTTATCTCATTGACCTCCTCTCCCCCTACCAACCCTCACGGTCCCTCAGATCCACATCAGCTGGTCTCCTCTCCACTCCGAAATCAAACCTCTGCACTTTTGGAGGCAGAGCCTTCTCCAGGGCAGCTCCCAGGCTCTGGAATTCCCTCCCACAACCGGTCCGAAATTCTGAGTCCCTCACCATCTTCCAGTCCCGCCTCAAGACCCATCTCTTCACCTCTGCATACCCTTAGTCCCATGTTCCCCCCCCCCCCTCTGTCTTACTGCTCTATTTTGTTTTGTTTATTCCTGACTCTCAATTGTAAAGCGACTTTGAGTCCTGAAAAGCGCTATATAAATAAAATTTATTATTATTATTATTATCTGGATGTGTTCTAATTTTTTCTGCTAAAGGTTCAATTATGAGAGCAAACAACTGTGGTGATAATGAGCATCCTTGTCTGTTTCCCCTTGATAGTTGAAATTTCGAGGATAAAATGTTATAAGTTAATATTCTAGCTGTAGGCTTATTATATAATAATTTAATACATTAAAAAAAAATTGTGTGAGTGCATTATATTGAGTAGACATCTCATATTATTAGATGGATATCTCTGAGGGATAAACCCCGTCTGATCTGGGTTTATTAATTTACTAATATATTTACTTAATCTTCTAGCTAATGTTTTCGCTAATATTTTTTGATCTGTATTTAACAATGCTATAGCTCTATATGAA
This sequence comes from Malacoraja senta, assembly GCA_038087875.1. Classification (NCBI taxonomy): domain Eukaryota; kingdom Metazoa; phylum Chordata; class Chondrichthyes; order Rajiformes; family Rajidae; genus Malacoraja; species Malacoraja senta. Next base: position 52,547,139 of record CM075983.1, on the reverse strand, counting down.
CCCGGTTCTTCTAAAACGTTGTCTTTTTTAAGTAATAGTGTGATCGTTGATTCAGCTAATGTATCAGGTAATATTTGTTCTTTAAAAGCATATTGATACATTTTTTGTAACCGTGGTATAATTTTGTCATAAAAGCTTTTACAAAATTCATTAGTAAATCCATCAGGACCTGGAGTTTTTCCATTCTTTAATGAATTTATTGTGTCTTCTAATTCCTTGATTGAAATTTGTGCACCCAATTCCTCTTGTTCCTTCAACTCTAACTTTGGAAGATTACAATTATCCAAGAACTCTGTAATTTTATTGGAGTCCGTTGTCGTTTTAGATGTGTACAAATTCTCATAAAATTGCGCAAATCTTTTATTAATATCCTTCGGTATGGTTAGTAATTCCCCTCTATCTGATTTAATCTTTTGGATCGTATGTTCTTTTTCTCGTTTTTTTTAGCTGAGCCAAAAGTTTATGAGGTTTATCCCCAAATTCAAAGTGTTCCTGTTTTGTAATTTGGAAAAGTCTTATATGTTTGGCTGATAATAGTTTATTTAATTTAAATTTCAAAATTATTATTTTATTATGTTTATCCATTGATGGATCTTTAGCATTATCTATATCCATTTGTCTAATAAGTTCTTCTAACTGTCTTTGTTCATTCTTATTCTTTTTATTTTGAAAAGCTTGGTATGAGATTATAACACCTCTAATAAATGCTTTAAAAGATTCCCATAGTAAAGTAGGCGATATATCTGGAATGTCATTTATTTCAAAAAAGACGTCCATTTGTTCTTTTAAATATATACTCGCTTGCGGTTCTTTTAGGATTTGAGAATTGAATCTCCAAAACGATTTATTCTTAGACATTCCTTCCAGTTTTAAAAAGAAAGTTAGTGGTGAATGGTCTGAAATCGAATTTGTATGGTATGCTGGGTTCACAGTGTGAGGGATTAATTTTGTAACCACCAGGAAATAATCTATACGTGAGAATGTTTTGTCTACCATTGAATAAAACGAGTATTCCCTGCCAGTCGGAATAGCAATTCTCCAAACATCTGTTATATTGGTATTATTTATATAAGTATTTAAAAGTTCACTAGTTTTAGATTTTGTATTCCCTCTCTGTTTTTGGCTTGATTTGTCTAAATACGGATCTAAAACACAGTTAAAGTCTCCTCCTATTATAACATTTTGATAATTAAACTCTGCGATTATGTTCAGAACTTTATTGAAAAAATGAGGATTGTCAAAGTTAGGCGCGTATATATTTACCAAGATAATTGGAGTATCATGAATTTCTCCGGTAACTATCAAATATCTCCCTTCAATGTCTGTTATGGTATTCTTTGCTTTGAATGGTATACCTTTTCTAATAATGATTGACGTACCTCTAGATTTCGAAGTATATGAAGAATGATATATTTGACCTATCCATTTCGCCCTCAACCTAGCTTGATCCTGGGATTTTAGATGAGTTTCTTGTAAGAAAATGATGTCAGAATTGTATAATTTCAGCTGAGCTAATATCTTACCCCTTTTAATAGGTTCATTAATACCTCTTATAATCCAACTGCAGAATGAGACTCCTCCTAGGTTCTTTTGTTTAACATCTTGCATTTTGAATAATTATAATACCTTTAAATCTTGCGGTGCATCCATGTCTCAGGTCTTTGGGTATTGGGGGAACCTTTGCATTACTAAGTTTTGTTGGCATATCCCTTTTACGCTTATCACTAAACACAAAACACAAACATATGACTTTATGTGGTAATAATAATAATTTAAAAAAAATTGAAAAAGTGAAAATACAGTGTCTAAAATGGTCCACACTGTAACAAGTGGCCCACCTGTAGGTGGGAGAAAACCTTGTTTCGACTTCCATTGTTGAAGTTAAACAAATAACTCTACACCCTTGGTTAATCATAACATAATAGGACGGGGCCTCACAATCAGATATACGATACAAATTTACCCTATATATTTCATTATAACCTATCATATATATATCGCAATTTTATCTACTAATTATTAAACAAATGATTTTACCTTCAATAATAATCAACTGTTGGTTGAGGGGTTAATGAAACGTGATCCTGGACCTGAGCCAGGTGCTCGTTTCTCATCCCCTCCTCCCAGTTATAGATAAGGTTTAGATTTAGTAAAAATTTATGTTAGTTATGTTAGTTCGTTACTTTTGTTTTGTTAGCGTCCGTTACTATTCTAGTTTAATATTGATAACTTGTTAAATTGTTAAGTTGTTAATAGGATCAATTCTTACAATTGGATTTAATATTATAATCTATTAAACAATTAATGCTTCTGGTATAGTCCATTCTCTTCGGTTCGGCTGTTTAATTCGTTTGGAACACAGAATGTCCTTGAGTTAAAATTCCACAGATAACCAGTCTCGCCATCCTAAACAAAACACTACATGAAATGGTTCTGAGCTGCCGATCCTCCATTAACTGTGGAATTCTAATAAACAAGTTTGTTCATACCATCTATGTATTCCCGCTACTTTTCAACGATGCTCTGGGCATATTTGTACGCATCCTCCGGGTTTACAAATGATCTTTCACGTCCATTATAAGAGATGCGCATTTTAGCTGGATAAAAGACACTGTATCTAACATCTTGCTTCCCCCTTAAAAGTTCTTTTGCCTTTCCGAATTGATTTCTCTTTTGCACAATTTCATATGGATAGTCCCTGAATATTTTGATAATGTCGTTATCAAGCCTCAGTTGCACTCCATATTTGATCTCAGTTTAAATCTCGGTACACGGTGTGCCACTTCAATTTTCGGTTCTTTGGAGAGATTAAGCAGTTGTTTAAGTAAGCCCATGGCAAACTCACGAATGTCCCTTCCCTCAGCTCCGTCTGAGACTCCAAGAATTCTCAAATTCTGGCGTCTAGAACGAGCTTCCAGGTCCAGGCATTTATTTGAAACTTTCCCCAGTTGAGTCGTCATCTGTACTGAAGTTTGCTCATGTTCTTGCTTCATTTGATTATGTTCTCGCCTCATTTTCACCATGTCTTCAGCCACTCGAGCCATATTTTTCTCCAATTCCGTGATTGTAGCCATACTTGCAGTTACTGTTTCAAGCACAGCCGTGAACCTGTCCGTAGTAACTTTTTCCATCTTATCAATTCTCCCCGATAGTCCATCTTTCACATCATCAATTCGTTTATTTATAGTGTCCAGTGAATCTCAAAATTAAGCTTAGGTTCATCCTGTTTCAATAGACAATAGACAATAGGTGCAGGAGTAGGCCATTCGGCCCTTCGAGCCAGCACCGCCATTCAATGTGATCATGGCTGATCATCCCCAATCAGTACCCCGTTCCTGCCTTCTCCCCATATCCCCTGACTCCGCTATTTTTATGAGCCCTATCTAGCTCTCTCTTGAAAGCATCCAGAGAACACATCTCCACTGCCCTCTGAGGCAGAGAATTCCACAGACTCACCACTCTCTGTGAGGAAAAAGTGTTTCCTCGTCTCCGTTCTAAATGGCTTACTCCTTATTCTTAAACTGTGGCCCCTGGTTTTGGACTCCCCCAACATCGGGAACATGTTTCTTGCCTCTAGCGTGTCCAAGCCCTTAACAATCTTATATGTTTCAATGAGATCCCCTCTCATCTTTCTAAACTCCAGAGTGTACAAGCCCAGCTGCTCCATTCTCTCAGCATATGACAGTCCCGCCATCCCGGGAATTAACCTTGTAAACCTATGCTGCACTCCCTCAATAGCAAGAATGTCCTTCCTCAAATTAGTGGACCAAAACTGCACACAATACTCCAGGTGTGGTCTCACTAGGGCTGTGTACAACTGCAGAAGGACCTCTTTGCTCCTATATTCGATTCCTCTTGTTATAAAGGCCAACATGCCATTCGCTTTCTTCACTGCCTGCTGTACCTGCATGCTTACTTTCATAGACTGATGCACAAGGACCCCCAGATCCCGTTGTACTTCCCCTTTTCCCAACTTGACACCATTTAGATAGTATCCATTGATTTAGATAGTTTCCATTGATTATCCTTGTGATGTTTTTACAACTTGATTGGAGTCCACAAGTCGTAAATTAAATTGATTGGACATGATTTGGAAAGGCACACACCTGTCTATATAAGGTCCCATAGTTGACAGTGCATGTCAGAGCAAAAACCAAGCCATGAAGATGAAGGAATTGTCCGTAGACCTCCTAGACAGGATTGTGTCGAGACACAGATCTGGGGAAGGGTATAAAACAATTTCTGCAGCATTGCATTTCCCGAAGAGCACAGTGGCCTCCGTTATTCTTAGATGGAAGAACTTTGAAACCCCCAGGACTCTTCATAGAGCTGGTCGCCCGGCCAAACTGAGCAATCAGGGGGAAAAGGGTCTTGGTCAGGGAGGTGACCAAGAACCTGATAGTCACTCTGACAGAGCTCCAGAGTTCCTCTGTAGAGATGGGAGAAACTTCCAGAAGGACAACTATATCTGCAGCACTCCACCAATCAGGCCATTATGGTAGAGTGGCCAGATGGAAGCCACTCCTCAGTAAAAGGCACATGACAGCCCGCGTGGAGTTTGCCAAAAGGCACCTAAACAAGATTCTCTGGTCTGATGAAACCAAGATTGAACTCTTTGGCCTGAATGCCACGTCTGGAGGAAACCAGGCACCGCTCATCACCTGGCCAAAACCATACCTACGGTGAAGCATAGTGGTAGCAGTATCACGCTGTGGGTATGTTTTTCAGCGGCAGGAACTGGGAGACTAGTCAGGATCGAGGGAAAGATGAACGGAGCAAAGTACAGAGAGATCCTTGATGAGAACCTGCTCCAGAACGTTCTGGACCTCAGACTGGGGCGGAGGTTCACCTTCCAACAGGACAACGACCCTAAGCACACAGCCAAGACAACACAGGAGTGGCTTCATGACAAGTCTGTGAATGTCCTTGAGTGGCCCAACCAGAGCCCGGACTTGAACCCAATCGAGTATCTCTGGAGGGACCTGAAAGTAGCTGTGCATCGACGCCCCCCATCCAACCTGACAGATCTTGAGAGGATCTGCAGAGAAGAATGGGAGAAATTACCCAAGTACAGGTGTGCCAAGCTTATAGCGTCATACCCAAGAAGACTTGAGGCTGTAATCACTGCCAAAGGTGCCTCAACAAAGTACTGAGTAAAGGGTCTGAATACTTTCTGAATGCACTGTAATCATGGTAGACAGTTTCTGGAGAACAATCCCATGCCCTGTACCCTTTGACTAATTCAAGCTGAAAGATTAAAACATTAAACGCATAACTTAGAACTTAATATTTTAGAACATAGAACTGTACAGCACAGAAATTCGGCCCACAATATTTGTATTGAACATTGTGCCAAGTTAAACTGATCCCATCTGCCTGTACATGATCCATATCCCTCTATTCCTGCACTTCCATGTGCCTTTCCAAAAGCTTCTTAAATGCCACTATCGTATCTGCCTCCACCACCACTCCTAGCAGTGCATTCCGGGCCCCCTCTACTCTCTGTGTAAAAAACACTTGCACTGCACATTTCATTACACTTTCTCCCTCTCACATTATAACTATGCGGTGTACTTTTGGACATTTCCACCCTGGGATAAAGGTTCTGACTGCCTTCCTTATCTATGCCTCTCATAATTTTACATACTACTATCATCTCTCCTCTACCTCTGACATGCCAAAGAAAACAATCTAAGTCTATCCAACCTCTCCCTGTAGCTGAAACCTGCTAATCCAGGCAGCATTGTGGTAAACCTCCTCTGGGCCCTCTCCAAAGCCTTCACATCTCTCCTGAAATGGGGCGACCAGAACTGCACGCAATACTCCAAATAATTTATTGAAATAATTTCCCTGTTTATCTGAACTAAACTTTTCCTTTTGTAGTGTCAATGCCTAGACCACCCTGGTAATCAATTGTGCTGCATATCAATGCTTGTGAGCTATAACAGTTCAAAAGTTTAATATTTTAGGCCATGCTAGGTAACAACGGGTTCCATTATTACAGACGTCCATAAGTTAATTTTTGTCCATAAGTTGGAAAATATCCAAAAATCACTTGATATGGTAACCATATCTCCACAGTGTTATAATGAATGGCATTTAAAGCACATAAGAGTGACAAGAATGAACAATTACTAAACGAGGTGTGAGAAGAAACTAGTTCAGCTATTTATATGAATGGGTGTCCATAAGTTGCGGGTTTGTAAGCCTTTATTTACATTCAGTATATAATGCAGATCAAATTTCAGGACTGTATGTCACACATTATGTTATTACCAGAAATGTAACCCTGCGTTTTCTCCCCTGATTAAAGGGGAATTATTATACCTTTAATTATATTGAATTATATGATCTGTTGCGGATACGGTGACTATTACATTCTTGAATACAATAGTTCAAGTGCATGTTTGGAGTCAAATCCCAATTTGACTTTATTTGTATTGAAGCTAAAGTGTTTGGGAGACATTCCTCGGCATACCTCCCCATCTCATGGTATTGTGGGTCTCATTCGATAGCTCTCTTGCCTCTGATTCAGGTACTAGTGGATTAAAATCCCAGAGATTTAAATTTCAGACATATTCAAAATGTACTCCTTGTAGCTTTCCTCACGCTTTGTTTCCTGTGAAAACCCATCGGCTTGTTCTAGGATATGAACGGAAAATATTGTGAACTCTTAGCTGCTCAGACAGCATTTGTTAATAGAGAAACAGAGTTAACATCTAGGATGGGTACTTTTCTTTAGCGTGTTCAAGGGGCAAGGACTGAAAGCTATTCTGCTGAGGCCTATTCACTGCTGAAAACATCATTCGACTCGAAAGTGCAAAGGGGCAGCAAGATATGTGCTGCTTATCTGGACCAGATGGAAGCAAGTGAGCAGGCAATGACTCCAGTTGATTGACCAATCCATTGGAGACCCAAGAGGCTAAAGATGTTGGAATCCTGAGCAAAACACATCATGATGGAGGAATTCAGCTGATCAGGCAGCGTCAGGGGAGAGGCTTTACAGTTTAGTTCAGTTTAGAGATACAGCGCGGAAACAGGCCCACAGCGTCCGCACCGACAAGCGATCACCGCAAATTAACATTACCCTACACACATTAGAGACAATTTACATTTATACCAAGCCAATTAACCTACAAGCCTGTATGTCTTTGGAGTGTGGGAGGAAACCGAAGATCTCAGAGGAGAATATCCAAACTCTGTCAGACAGCATCTGTAGTCGGGATCAAACCCGGGACTCTGGCGCTGCAAGCGCTGTAAGGCAGCAACTCTACCAGTGCACCACCATGCCATAACGGTTTGAGTCTGAAGAAATGTCCCGATCTGAAACATTGCTTGTCCATTCCCTCCCCAGATGTGGCCCGACCCCACCGAGTTCCTCCAATACATTGTGCTTAGCTCTAATCCATTGTTTGGTCATTATCATTCTTTGTCAGAACTGTTTGAGTAACCTACACTGCAGTGGTGACCCAAGTACTTCCTTGGGTATGAAGCACTTTGGGATGCCATCAACTTGTGAAATATGGTTCTAAATACAACATTTCCATTCCTACTAATGCGGCAAAACCACTGTATGGGATGACTGCAAGAGACTATATTATTATTGCACTATATTAGTTATTTATTGAACTTTTTCTTTTTTTTTCCCTTCCCCATTATGTACTGTGTTTACATATTCACATATTCTGTTGTGCTGCAGCAAGTAAAGGGGCTGTCTCACTTGGGCGACCTAATCCGCGAGTTCTGGCGAGTTTGCCCTCGACTCATACTCGCAGCATGGTCGACCCAAGGTTGTACGAGGTCTTTGTAACTCTCCTTCATTCTCGAGCGTAGTCCCCGTGTACTCGAGACCTCAGCTAGGTCGCGGCGTGTTTTTCAACATGCTGAAAAATGCCCGCGAGTAAAAGAAAGTTCGCCATGGAAAAAATCAATGCTTTTTTTACTCGTAGGTTTAGTCATAGTAGGTTGTAGTAGGTCGGCATGTTATTCGTAGGTAATCGAGGGTAGTCAAAGGTAATCGAAGGTAGTCGAAGGCAGTCGTAAATAGTCTTCATCATAGTTGAAGGGAGGTCGAAGGGAGGTCAAAGGAGATCGAAGGAGGTCGTCTTCACTCTCCACTATTCAGTGTCCAATTTTCCCTGAAATTAGTCGTAGCTAGTCGAAGCTAGTCTTCAACATAGTGGATGGAGGTCGAAGAAGATCTTCTACATAGTCGAAGGAGGTCTTCAACATGACATTTTTTTCAAACTCTCCAAAACTCTTCTAAACTCGCCAATTAGGTCGCCCAAGTGGGACAGCCCCTTAAGAATTTAATTGTCCCTTCTGGAACATATGACAATAAAACACTCTTGACTCTTGATTCTCAATTTCAGTAAGTGTTCCTATTCTAATTTATCTGTCCCTGGCATCCTACACAAAATGCTGGAGTAACTCAGCGGGACAAGCAGCAGCTCTGGAGAGAAAGAATGGGTGATGTTTCGGGTCGAGACCCTTCTTCAGAATATGTTGTTTGATTTCTCCATTATAGTGCAGACCACATCATGAGCAATGAAGACAACATACTAAATTGAGAGACGTACAAGTAATTCACTTGAAGTTCTGTTTGGAGCTTTGAACTGTGGAGATAAAAGGCAGGTATTGCATCTCATGCAGGGAAGTATTATAAGAAGTGCCCAATGATATTGGTTTAATCCTTGGTTTCGACATCATAGCAAGATATCTAACACACTTTAGGTACCTACCATCTGCCTAACATGGACAGGCATATTCTTGAGCAAAATAAAGTGCTGGGGGAATCAGCAAGTCAGACAAACATCTGTGGAGGAAATGGACAGGCGATGATTCAAGTGAGGAACCTTCTTAGGACTGATAATAGTAGAGGGGAGAAAACTGCCCATAACTATCTTTCTGTCCTTGGCCTCTTCCATTGCCAGAGTGATATTACATGCAAATTGGAGGAACAGCACCTTTTATTCTTCTTGGGTAGCTAATAATATGAACATCAAATACTCAAATTTCAAGTAATACCACACTCTCTTCCCTATGTGTCTCTCTCTGGTGCAAAAGAAAAAAATTATGAGAGCTGTGCAGAATGAAATCCCACACAACTAATTGTAGGTAACAGTACTATATAATGTCTGGAAGGGGGATAAAATTCAGATTAAACAAAAATATTTTTTAATACATGTATTGGAGACGGGAACTATGGGTAAATTGAGATTGTTTGGAGATAGGGTAGAGAATTGGTTTATACATTTAATGTAAAGAAATGTACTTGAAGATAACAAGTAACAGGAATTGAGAAAATGCTGATTAAGGTGAGACTTTAGCACAAGTCTGACAGAGGATAGCCTAGTAGAACTAAAGCAGAAAAACATTAATAATTCTTCCACTGGAAAAGCCAGGTGTAGGAAGAGAATTAGCTCAGCAATGCAGTGTTCCTCTTCTAGGACTAAGCTGCCCGCTACCCAGGGCCGGATTTACGTATAAGCTAGACAAGCTTAAGTTTAGGGCCTCGAGATCTAGGGGGGGCCTCGGCCCGCTCCACCAAGGTGTATAAAACTTTTGATATAGTGCCGTTGTTACAAACCCTACCATCGTGGCGCTGTGCTTGCGATTCCGGAGGCTTTGGTGGTGTGGGGGGAGGGGGGGGCGGGATTAAAATGCAGATGAGGTTTATATTCGTTGTGGAGAAGACCTCCTACTCTTTGCCCGCTGACCCTGGCCACTCCACCGCCCTCCAGCAGCCCGCAGCCTTCGCCTTACCTGCAGCCTGGACCAAAGATATTAGAGTATCTTTGGCCTGGACTCAGCACCGGACCTGAAGTTTCCAAGCTGCAGACTCCAACTCCCCTGGGTTTGACTGCGCTGGGTCCTAGTGCTAGTCCCACTAACCCTGATAACCTCAGTGGCTGTTCCACTGGGTCTTCACCATTCCCCTCAAATCATGTGACCCCAGCTCTTCCCAACCCACACTACAGTCCTCATACCCCCCACCCCCCCCTGACCACCACCACCCCCCCACCAGACATCGCCTCGGCCTCAGTCCACTCACCTGCCTTCCTTCGGCCCCAACCCCCATCCCTGCCATGTGTTCACCATCCCCCCTGATATCCCCCTCTCGGATACTGAGCGGTCTGTCCTCAGCAAAGGCCTCACCTTTGTCCCCCTCCATCCCAACCTCAATGAGTTCCGCGCCGCCGCGATTTGGAGCTCTTCTTCCTTCGCCTCCGCCTCACACCGTTCTTCCATGGGAAGGAGTCCTCGCCCCCATTGATGATCCCTTTTCCCATCTTTAATGGACCCTCTCCTCTTGGACCCACCCCCCCCCACTCATGGCCATTGGTACAATGAAATTTGGGGGTCACCATCCGACGTCGGAACGGGAGAACATTCTCAGCAGCTTGGACTTCCGAATCGGCCACTTCCTACCGGAGATCGTGGCTCCCGAAGTCCACAGGCTGAGCTGGGTGGAGATTCACGCTGGCGGCCCTCGGCAAAGGGATCCCAGGGCTCCACGATATTGAAATCAGCGCGGCCCGAGGCTGGGAGCTCCGCAAACCACAGCTCCATGATGTTGAAACAGCAGGCCCAACACTCCAGAGCTTCAAACGGCGATCCAGGTAAGGCATCGCCCGCTCCGCGGTGAATCCAATATGTATTTAAAAACCAACTGTTTAATGACAACATGCAGTAGGATCTAAAAGTGTCGCACTGTCACTGTCGGGTAGTCATGGTCCTCTAGTCATGGGGGTGGGGGATTGGAAGAGGGGGGGCTCACAAATGAAATAGCTTAGGGCCTCTCTTCATCTAAATCCGGTCCTGCTGCTACCCCTCCTGCCTGAGCTCTTAAGGAAGATTGTTCATGTAAGGCAAACACTGAAGATGTATTGAACACCCAAGAACTGAACCTCATCATTGGTCTAAGCTGCAGTGAAGGGAATTCACTGGAGAACTCTCAATTTCAGAGGGGCTTGGCAAAGGTGTTATCATAACCTTGTTTGATTTCTCCAGTGCAGTGTAGACCATACTATGAGCAATTAACATAATATACTAACTTGAACGAAGTGCAGGGAAGTTACTGTGCCATTTAGAAGGACTGTTTGGATATTTGGAAGGAATTCACTGAATCACCAGATCAGATACTGTAAATGTTGTCATTTTTGTGGTTTGGACTATAAATACTCAAGACAATTCTCTGTGTAAGAAAGAACTGCAGATGCTGGTTTAAATCGAAGGTAGACACAAAATGCTGGAGTAACTCAGCGGGTGAGGCAGCATCTCTGGAGAAAAGGAATGGGCTACATTTCAGGTCGAGACCCTTCTTCAGACTGATGTCCGGAGAGGGGGCGGGACAAAGATAGAATGTAGGTGGAGACTGGTGGGAGAACTGGAAAGGGCAAGGGGATGGAGAGAGAAAGCAAGGGCGCACTGAAGTTAGTCAATGTTCATACCGCTGGGGTATAAACTACCCAAGCGAAATTTGAGGTACTGTTCCTCCAATTTGCGCTGGGCCTCACTCTGACAATGGAGAAAGCCCAGGACAGAAAGGTCAGTTTGGGAATGGGAGGGGAAGTTGAAGTGCTGAGCAACCAGGAGATCAGCTAGGTTAAGACGGACTGAGCGGAGGTGTTCAGTGAAACGATCGTCGAGCCTGCTCTTGGTCTCGCCGATGTAGAGAAGTTGACACCTGGAACAGCGGATACAGTAGATGAAGCTGGAGGAGGTGCAAGTGAACCTCTGTCTCACCTGGAAAGACTGTTTAGGTCCTTGGATGGAGTCGAGGGGGGGGGGGGGTAAAGGGACATGTGTTGCATCTCCTGCAGTTGTAGTGGAATGTACCTGGGTGATTTGGGTGGTTTGGGATGAGTTGACCAGGGAGTTTCGGAGGGAACAGTCTCTGCGGAAATCAGAAAGGGGTGGAGATGGGAAGATGTGGCCAGTAGTGGGATCCCTTTGGAGGTGATGAAAATGTTGGAGGATTATATGCTGTACAGTATGTGACGGCTGATGGGGTGGAAGGTGAGGACAAGGGAGACTCTGTCCTTGTTACAAATGGGAGGAGGGGGAGTAAGAGCGGAGCTGCGGGATATCTAGGAGACCCTAGCGAGAGCCTCATCTATAATGGAAGAGTGGAACCCATGTTTCCTAAAGATTTAGGTAATTCTTTAGGAAACTTTAGGATCGTTTCTTTAGGATTGTTTCACTGAACACCACCGCTCATTCCGTCTTAACCTATCTGATCTCCCTGTTGCTCAGCACTTCAACTCCCCCTCCCATTCCCAACCTGACCTTTCTGTTCTGAGCCTCTTCCATTGTCAGAGGGAGGCCCAGCGCAAATTGGAGGAACAGCACCTCATATTTTGCTTGTGTAGTTTACACCCCAGCAGTATGAACATAGGCTTCTCTAACTTCTGTTTTCTCTCTCCATCCCCTTCCCCTTCCCAGTTCTCCCATTAGTCTTACTGTCTCCGACTACATTCTATCTTTGTCCCGTCCCCTCCCCTGACATCAGTCTGAAGCAGGGTCTCGACCTGAAACATCGCCCATTCCTTCTCTCCCGAGATGCAAGACAATTCTCTGATGCATTGAGTCTAGAAAGGCTGATTGGTGGGTTGTGGGGTGAATATTTTTGCCATGGTCTTCCAATCAACTACCACAACCATCTACCTTATTTAATTAATGACTTCTAAAGTTTCACCAAGCTTGCCACGGCCAAGTGGGAGAACACTGGAGAAAATTCTCCGGGTGGATGGCCAATGAGTCACTGTGTGTGTTTATTTTAGTTTTGCTTGACCTTGACTTGAGCATGGCCGTACATATATGATGCAAATGCAGCTTAAAATCTTTGCATACAGCTGCTGCTGAACGCACACCAATCCCTCGATCCCTTCTTCAAAGCTGTGCATTGACTAAATTGTGGCCTTTATTATTGACATAGCCAGGTTCAACTGGGACTGACAATTCATTTAACAGGTTTCCCACAAACCAAAAGTGACTTGCATTAAAAAATGGACTGAATAACTAGTCTTTAGGGAGAGCAAACAGGATGGTGCCTAACAAGAGAAATACACTGCTATTTAGCCTCTTGTCATATAGAAGACTTGCTTAACTAACCGTCTTAACCTCCCAATATGGTGCAATGAAAACGGCCTACATTTCACTTATTTTTAGGAGTGAATCAATTAAATCAATAGTTAATTGATTCATTATTAAAAATAAGTGAAATTAATCAATTGTGAATCAAAGAATAGTTAACGTACGTAAGTATTTGCAGGTAGATGCAAAATACTGGAGTAACTCAGTGGGACCGGATGTATTTGCAGGTTTTATTATACTTTATCCCATTAAGCTTTTTTTCCTGACTTTTATTTTAAAATTTCTGCTTCTAAAGCAATCATTTCGGATCATCCTACCAGGCCTGCAATAGTCCCTAATTCATTTTCTTTGAACTTTTGGTCTACTGTGAGACATTCTGATATTCAACTACACGGTGGGTGGCAGATTAGGTAGCACTGTAAACGGCATTAGACTGCCGTGTGTGTTCATTGGCGCCAGTGTCTGATACACTACAAATTTATGCCAATTGCAGAGTATCAGAATACCAGTTTTTAGCGAGATCAAATAGTGCTGTTGTACATTGCCACAACGTGTCACCGCAGAGACTAATTCTGTGTGTGGCTAGCGCCAGTCCAAACTGCATTGTGCTGATTGAAACCATTATTAAAGGCAAGGTGCCTGTGACTGGAACTCAAGACTTGCTTGAGGGCGGCATGGTGGCGCAGTGGTAGAGCTACTGCTTTACAGCACCAAAGCCCCGGGTTCGATCCCGACTACGGGTGCTGTCTATACAGAGTTTGTACGTTCTGCCAGTGATCTGCGTGGGTTTTCGCCGTGATCTTCGGTTTCATCCCGCACTCCAAAGACGTACAGGTTTGTAGGTTAATTGGCTTGGTATAAATGTAAAATTGTCCCTAGTGTGTGTAGGGTAGTGTTAATGTGTGGGGATCGGTGCGGACTCGGTGGGCAGAAGGGCCTGTTTTTGCGCTGTATCTCTGTACTAAACTAAACTTGCTGACAGCCATGACAGGGATGAGAGTAGGCAGACAGATTTTCTGAGGCCTCTTTGGATTGATCCTCTACCGAAAGGAAGCTTGGAAAGCCCTCCAGTCATATGCAAAGGCATTTGAGGGCGATGACTGTCATTAAGGTCATTGTCAAGAATACAACCTCTGGGACATTGATGTAGTGCAACAATCTTACATGATTGGTGAAAGTCAGTGAATGCATCTTAAGATGTGATCTCCCACCAACTAAAGGGGTTGCTTCTTGCCTTCCGGCAGTTTTTCTCACCCGCCATCTTTATCTTTGGACACCCTGTGCGTAGGGGAGAGGATAGGGCCGAAGATGTCCTGGTTGGGTTGCTCCTGGGCCTGGCCAAGCTGGCCATCCACGAGTCACGGCGCCAGGAGGAAGAGGGTTCTGCCCGAGCCGGCTGCCTCCCCCTTTTCCGGGGTTACGTCCGCGCCTGGGTGGTGTTAGAGAGGGATTACGCGATGTCCACGGGCACCCTGGGGGATTTCCGGGACCGCTGGGCACCGCGGGGGATTGAATGCCCCCTTGACAAGGAGTGTAACATAGTTGTATAATAGTTTATCCTTTGTCGTGTATTATGGTGGTGGGTTCTGTTTTATTTTTTTACTGTACTGTATATATTAATTTAGTATTTGAATAAATATTTTTGATTTAAGAAAAAGCTGGTTACCAAGCTCACGGAACTGGATCTCTGCGCGTCTCTCTGTAACTGGATCCTCGACTTCTTCATCAACAGACCATGGTCTGTTGAAATTGGCAGCAACACTTCTTCCTCAATAACCAGCAGTACGGGAGCACCTCAAGGCTGCGTGCTCAGCCCCCTGCTCTACTCACGACTGTGTAGCCGGACACAGTGCGAACTCCATCTTCAAGTTCGCTGACGACATCACCGTTGTTGGACGAATTACAAATGTTGATGGGTCAGAGTATTGAAGTGAGATCGACCGAGTGACCAAATGGTGCCAACACAACAACCTGGTTCTCAATGTCAGTAAGACCAATGAACTGATTGTGGACTTTGGAAGAGGAAGGATGAGGACCCTCAAACCTGTCTATATCAATGGGACGACGGTGGAGAGAACGAAAAGATTCGAATTCCAGGGCGTGCATATTTCTGAAGATCGTTTCTAGACCCAACACACTGGGATTTGGTATGTCAGGGAGGATTGTCTTGAACTTGTACAGGTGTACAGTAGAGTGCATATTGACTGGTTGCATCACGGCCTGGTTCAGCAACTTGAACGCCCGGGAGCAAAGAAAACTTCAAAAAGTGGTGAACACTGCCACTTCCATCACAGGTTCTGACCTCCCCACCATCATAGGGATATAATGGTATATGGACCCACTGATATGTTCTGTATTATTCATGCCTACTATATTCTGTTGTGCTGAAGCAAAGCAAGAATTTCATTGTCCTATCTGGGACACATGACAATAAACTCTCTTGACTTGACTCTTGAGAAGTTGTTGCCTCAAAGAGGCAGCCAGCACCATCAGAGACCCACACCACCCTGGACACACATTTCACCCCTGCCATTGGGAAGAAGATATCGGAGCCAGAAAACTTTAATGTACACGTTCAGGAACAGCTTCTTCCCTACAGCCATCAGGTTATTAAACACTACAACCTCCATTAAGCTCCGAACTACATAGATTTGGGGGCATTGGTTTTGTTTTGTTGTACTTTTATTGTTCGTTTTTATGTGTGTGTATATAAAAACAAACAATATAAATGCACCACAAGTCTATGTAGTTCAGAGCTTAATATAGGTTGTCGTGTTTAATAGCCTGATGGTGAGAGAAATGAGAGCACACTGGGGTAGGGAGCACAGGAAAGGAAGTGAGGATGGGGTGGCAAGTGTATAATTGCTTCAGGGGTTCTGGCAAAAGTCAGAAGTATCTTGCAGTCATGGAAGTAAAAGTATTGAGGGGAATGAGTTGTGATGTTTAGGACCATATCTGAATTACAAAAGAGTGCTAGTGGTCTTAAATAATATTAAGGCAGATAGGTTCCCAGGGCCTGCCCAACGATATCCTCAGACAATGGGGGCAGCCAGGGTAGAACTTATCGGGGCTCTGACAGAGATTTTGCATATTCTTTAGTGAGCCTTGCTTAAATTGTGGGCAAGTTACTGGAGGGGATTCTGTGGGACAGGAGCTATCAGAATTTGGAGAGGCAAGAACTGATTAGCGATAGTTAGCGCTGGTTTGTGTATGGGAAATCACGTCTCACAAATTTGAAAGCGTTTTTTTTAGGTCATCAAGAGGATGGATAAGGGCAAGGAGGTTGACATTGCTTAAATGAACTTTAGCAAGGCTTTTGACATGTGGGCTTGTACAGAAGATCGCATGGGTGGATCTGATAGGCTTTCACAAT
>CM075983.1:52493968-52530468 GCA_038087875.1 Malacoraja senta | reverse complement strand
ACTCGAGTCTCCAGCATTGTAAGGCAACAACTATGTAAGGCACGCTGTGCCACTGTGCTTCCCCTTGTTTTTCCTTTATAGCTCCACAGTTCACATTGAACTAAATGCAGAAGGTCCAACATCACAAGTTCCAAGAAAAGACCCCACACAGTAAATGCCGGGGAATGCCAGCAAGCTCCTGTCTACCATTTATTGGGGAGTTGATAGCTTGTCAATAAATTTGGGACTCGTACATTCAAGAGTAAATGCTGAAATAACGACTAGAGTAAAATTCAGCAAGATCTGGCTAATGTACTTTGCAGCAAGATTAATCTGAGAGAGCAAAGAATGCCTGCTCTTTATCAACCCAGAGTGTCTCCATTTAATTCAGTAAATCTCTCACCTAAATTCCTCCTGAAATTAACTAATGTGACTGGATCTGCCAATTTCTCAAGTTTTTATTGATTTTGATATGAGATGTTAGTGCAGGAGAATAGAACATTTTCCGCTTCCAGTTAGCAATATTAAATCTTCAACCAAGCTTACGCAGAAACTAAATTGGGTTTCCTTGCGCACTATTTGATCCCAATCTCAGGAAAGCATTCCCTGCCGGACCATTATGAGTCTTCAAGTTCCATTAATAGCCAGTTGGAAATTTATGCACCACGGTGACTAGCAACTAGATGGCTCTTGCCCCACTGCATTTCACAGAGAACACCTGCATGCAGTAAACAAACAATATCTTTGTTCGATCAGACAGGTTGAGTTTGAACACAGGATTTATGTGAAAAGAGAGACACACCACACTGAAAATAACAATAGCCATTCATAAATTTTGATTCACATTTCTGATAAGGATTCCAGTCATTATTAAATATTTCATGTGGATAATGTTGGTTATCCTGGTCAATCCTGTCTAGTGTCCTTCTGTGTTTTATTATTTGTTCCATTATTTTTAATCTGTGGTTTTAATGTTTATAACCATGTCACAACCCTTACTTTATATTTCTAATCATCTGCCTTGATCAGAGTGGTCAGAGTGATCGAGTAATCATGTGGTCAGAGTGAGGCCAAGCACAAATTGGAGGAACAGCACATATTTTGCTAGGGCAGCTTACAACCCAGTGTATATTGATTTCTCTAATTTCAAGTCACCCTTGCTTTCCCTTTCTCTCCAGCCCTTTCCTACCCCAGTCATACTAGTCATACAAGGTAGACAAAAGTGCTGGAGAAACTCAGCGGGTGCGGCAGCATCTATGGAGCGAAGGAAATAGGCAACATTTCCGGCCGAAATGTTTTCGGCCCGAAACGTTGCCTATTTCCTTCGCTCCATAGATGCTGCCGCACACACTGAGTTTCTCCAGCACTTTTGTCTACCTTCGATTTTCCAGCATCTGCAGTTCCTTCTTGAACATACTAGTTTCAAAGTTGTCTTGTTGAGTCTCATTGTCTGTAACTCGTTTTCACCTAGCCCACTGCTAACAATGGCCTATTTCCTTTATCATGGTTACATTTTTGCATATCTTTCATTCATTTCTTCTGTATCTCTCTATATCACTGTCTATATCTCTCATTTCCCTTTCCCCTGGCTCTCAGTCTGAAGAAGCATCTCGACCCAAAACATCACCTATTTCTTTTCTCCAGAGATGGTGCTGACCCACTAAGTTACTCCACCTTTTGTGTCTATGATCTGTCTTGATAATTTGAGCTTCATATTGGCATCCACAGCAAGCTCCGTTGTACTACAGACAAAATCCAACTTGATTTCCACATATGTAGTTTCTCCCGGCACAATGTTATCCTGCACTGATCCCACTATTTCTAGATTTATTGAATTTTGCCATATTGTACCCATAATGGCGGATGTGCAGGAGTGGGCACCGTTTGTACGGGCGCCTGCCTGCAGTCCGTCCTCTAACCCTTTTTATTTTCTATAACTTTTATTTGGAGGTCTATTCTTTCTATGTGGGGGGTGGGTGGTGGGGGGGGACTGTTTTAACCCCAGTTCTACCTGGTCGGAGATGCGGTTTTCCTCCAAATCGCATCTTCGCTCTCCCCATGCGGCCTTCCATCGGGCTGGAGCAGCGTTTCCTGCCGGGACCACAGCTTTGGCAGCACAGCACTGGGACACCAACACAGAGCGGGCGATGCCTTACCAGGTCGCCGCTCCGGAGTGCTGTGACCACCGACCACCAACATCGAGGAGCTGCGGTCTGCGGTCTGCGGTCTGCGGTCTGAGGGCGCGGCGCTGGATCGAAAACACCGCGGAGTCAGAGTCGGAGCTCCAACCGGCGCGGCCTGAAGACTATGGGCGTCACAGTCTCCGGGGAGGGAGCGGCCGCTCCAGACACTTCCAAGCTGCTGAGGACTTTCCACCCGATGCCGGTGTTCCAGCTTCCCGGCAGGTGGGCCTACAACATCGGGCTGCCGTTGCGGCGACTGGCTGCGGAGACCTCAAACTGGCCCCGACCTCGGGTGGACTAGGAAGAGGAGGAGGACTGGACATTTTGGTGCCTTTCCCTCGCAGTGGAGAGTGTCGACTCTGCTATGGGGGGATGTTCGTGTTGAATCTCTTATAGTGTGTTGTGTCTTTTTTCTACCTCTTTTTTTTCATTGATATGGATAATTTTCTCTGTAAAGCACTTTGGCTTCATTGATTGAAATTGATTGAAAAGTGTTATATAAATAAATTTACTTTACTTACTTTACTATATGAAATGTATCATTAGTACATGTCAAGCAAATTTGGTCATGCATTGCAAATTCTGCTTCCTATGGGGATCTTTATACTCCTCTGAAGATCATATGGTTGTAATGAACCATGATCTTTCATTTTAATTTGTCAGTATGAATGATAAATGATTAACAATATTAATTGTAAGGGCCTTTTACATATTAGTTTATACAATGAAAAGAGTGTTTTGAAGATTGCTGGTAATACGACGTTCACCTTGAAGAATTTATTTTTCTTATGGTGTTGCTGTAGGCTGTATTCCTCATTTCTATCAGTAAATAATTGCACCGTGTAAGCTATTAACATTAACCACCAACATTAACCAGCCAACTGCAGAAGACTAACAGGAATCTGCTGCAAATAATTTCCGAATCAACTTGAAGCTTGAAACAAAAGATAAGTGTGTGAAAATCTCACACAGAATATGAGCAATTCAAGATTTACCTTTCAGATGAGACTGGGAGCTTGCAATCCGAAAAAATGTTTTCTTTGAGATTTTATCCAGTATTTTTGAATTGGCAGATTCTTTTTTCAGGTAAAAGGAGAAAATATTTCTTGCACTTTATTGAAAACTTTTAGTTTCTTGACATATTTTGCATCACTTAAAAAAAACTTGATTCTCCCAATTGGATCTTTTACTGAAAGCAAAGTGAGCTTTTTTTACAATATACCTCAAAGCAAGTAGCGGAGGTGAACTGAACCTGATTGATGCTGATAATGTTGAAGTCAGAGCTCATGTGAGGAAATTACAATTGTTAACGTATCTTCCAAATGCTGCGACATTTCTCCTCTGCCCAAGTGAAAATATATTTCCTGGGATCTGCTGCTTTGGAAAATACGAAAGTTTTGCATTGGAAATACATTTTGTGTTGATTTTAAAATCCTTCATGGTTCAAATTGCATCTTATTTGGATCAATATTCGGGTGGTTTACAACAGACTAACTGGACCCAGCTTCACCCTATCATGGAGACACACTATTCCCTCCAGCATTTATCCAAACATTATTAAAGTATTCTATTCCTTCCAGACTCAATCACAGAAATTATATCTACTCCAACTCCCGACAGCTTTACTGGGACATTTGCCCTCCTTAATCCCATCATCTGCTGCTGCAACCTTCTATCTTTCCGTCCTCAATCATTCAATCACACCTGGAATTCAAACTGCCAATCATGAATGCCTCCAATATTTAATGGAGGACAATACTGTCGTATTTTACCAATTACGATTCTTACCCCTCTTTTAATGCACCTTCAATTAAGCGATTTATTATTTTCTCTTTTTTCGTCCTCTCCATCAGTGCTGGCTATATCCTTCTCTACATCGTGTTGGAAGGAACTGCAGATGCTGGTTTAAACTGAAGATAGACACAAAAAGCTGGAGTAACTCAGCGGAGTAGGGTGGCTGAGGAAGGGTTAGTCTGAGGAAGAGTCTCGACACGAAACCGTCACCCATTCCATCTCTCCAGAGATGCTGTGTCCCACTGAGTTACTCCAGCTTTTTGTGTCTATCTTCCTTCACTACATCTTTCTCTTTCTGCTATCCCCTTTGGTCAACATTTGCACCCTACACAAATGAATGTCCAGGACTTTAGTATCAATCTCTATCCTGCAATCTACTCCACTAAACTCAATTGCTAGAGGAAGAAAGAACCCAGTACAATCGAGTTATAGAAAATAGAACAGTACAGCACAAGAACAGGCCATTCGGCCCACAATATCTATGCCCAACATGATGCCAAGACCAACTCTTATCTGTCTGCACATAATCCATATTCCCTTCATTCCCTGCGTAACCAAATGCATCCAAAAGTCTCTTAAATGCCACTATCTAATCGGTCTCAACCACCACCCCAGCAGCGTGTTCCTGGTGCTCACGACCTTCTTTGTAAAAAACCTGCCAGGTGCATCTCCTGTAAACTTTGCCACTTTCACCTTAAAGCTATGCCATCTAGTATTTGATTTTTCCATCTTGGGGAAAAGGTTCAAACTGTGTACCTTATCAATGCCTCTCATAATGTTATATACTTCTATCAGGTCTCCCCAAAAACTTCAGCATTCCAAGGAAAACAAACCAAGTATGTCCCTGAAGTTAATAACCTGTAATTCTCCTTTGCATCCTTCCCAAAGTCTCCACATCCTTGTTGTAAAGGGGGCGACCAGAATTGCATGCAATACTCCACATCCTGCCGAACCAAAGTCCTATAAAGCTGTGGACTTGGACCCAAAGATCTCTCTGTATATCGATGCTTTTCAGGGTGATGCCATTCATTGTATATTTTCCCCTTACGTTTGACCTCCTAAAGTGCAAAACATCACACTTGTTTGGATTAAACTCCATCTGTCATTTCTCCATCATTTTCTGTTGCTGATCTAGATCCTGCTGTATACTTTTGGCAGCCTTCCTCACAGACCACAACCCCAGCAATCTTGGTGTCATCTGCAAACTTATTAACCAACCCGTCTATATTTACGACCAAGTCATTCATATACACATACACATACACATACATATATATACAGTGGCTTGCAAAAGTATTCATACCCCTTGAACTTTTCCACATTTTGTCACGTTACAACCACAAACGTAAATGTATTTTATTGGGATTTTATGTGATAGACCAACACAAAGTGGCGCATAATTGTGAAGTGGAAGGAAAATGATACATGGTTTTCAAATTTTTTTTACAAATAAAAAACTGAAAAGTGTCGCATGCAAATGTATTCAGCCCCCTTTACTCTGGTACCCCTAAATAAAATCCAGTGCAACCAATTGCCTTCAGAAGTCACCTAATTAGTAAATAGAGTCCACTTGTGTGTAATCTAATCTCAGTACAAATACAGCTGTTCTGTGAAGGCCTCAGAGGTTTGTTAGAGAACATTAGTGAACAAACAGCATCATGAAGCCCAAGGAACACACCAGACAGGTCAGGGATAAAGTTGTGGAGAAGTTTAAAGCAGGGTTAGGTTATAAAAAAATATCCCAAGCTTTGAACATCTCACGGAGCACTGTTCAATCCATCATCCGAAAATGGAAAGAGTATGGCACAACTGCGAACCTACCAAGACATGGCCTTCCACCTAAACTGACAGGCCGGGCAAGGAGAGCATAGATCAGAGAAGCAGCCAAGAGGCCCATGGTAACTCTGGAGGAGCTGCAGAGATCCACAGCTCAGGTGGGAGAATCTGTCCACAGGACAACTATTAGTCGTGCACTCCACAAATCGGGCCTTTATGGAAGAGTGGCAAGAAGAAAGCCATTGTTGAAAAAAAAGCCATAAGAAGTCCCGTTTGCAGTTTGCCACAAGCCATGTGGGGGACACAGCAAACATGTGGAGGAAGGTGCTCTGGTCAGATGAGACCAAAATTGAAGTTTTTGGCCTAAATGCAAAACGCTATGTGTGGCGGAAACCTAACACTGCACATCACCCTGAACACACCATCCCCACTGTGAAACATGGTGGTGGCAGCATCATGCTGTGGCGATGCTTTTCTTCAGCAGGGACAGGGAAGCTGGTCAGAGTTGATGGGAAGATGGATGGAGCCAAATACAGGGCAATCTTGGAAGAAAACATGTTAGAGTCTGCAAAAGACTTGAGACTGGGGCGGAGGTTCACCTTCCAGCAGGACAACGACCCTAAACATACAGCCAGAGCTACAATGGAATGGTTTAGATCAAAGCATATTCATGTGTTAGAATGGCCCAGTCAAAGTCCAGACCTAAATCCAATTGAGAATCTCTGGCAAGACTTGAAAATTGCTGTTCACAGACGCTCTCCATCCAATCTGACTGAGCTTGAGCTATTTTGCAAAGAAGAATGGGCAAAAATTTCAGTCTCTAGATGTGCAAAGCTGGTAGAGACATACCCCAAAAGACTTGCAGCTGTAATTGCAGCGAAAGGTGGTTCTACAAAGCATTGACTCAGGGGGGCTGAATACTTTTGCACGCAACACTTTTCAGTTTTTTATTTGTAAAAAAATTTGAAAACCATGTATCATTTTCCTTCCACTTCACAATTATGCACCACTTTGTGTTGGTCTATCACATAAAATCCCAATAAAATACATTTACGTTTGTGGTTGTAACGTGACAAAATGTGGAAAAGTTCATGGGGTATGAAAACTTTTGCAAGCCACTGTACATACATATACATATATACACACACATATATACACATACATATACACACACACCCATATACACACACACACACCCATATACATACACACCCATATATATACACACACGCCCACATACACACACGCCCACATACACACACGCCCACATACACACACGCCCACATACACACACGCCCACATATATACACATACCTATATACACACATACCTATATATACACATACATACCTACATATACACATACATACCTACATACACACATATACACATACACACATACATATATACACATACATATATACACACACATATATACACATACACATATATATACACACATATATATACACACATACATATATATACACACATACATATATATACACACATACATATACATACATATGTACATATATACATACATATATACATACATACATATATATACATATATATATACATATATATATACATATATATACACATACATATATATACATATATACATATATACATACATATATACATACATACATATCTATATATATACTAGACTAAGTGGGATCCATTGGGTCCCATGTTCATGCAGGGTGCAAGGCCACCAAATTCAAGTGCAGTTTCATGCCATTTCAAGCAAGGTGCAAGACAACCAAATTCAAGTGCAGTTTCATACCATTTCAAGCATGGTGCAAGGCCCCCAAATTCAAGTGCAGTTTCATACCATTTCAAGCAGGTTGCAAGGCCACCAAATTCAAGTGCAGTTTCATGCCACTTCAAGCAGGGTGCAAGGCCGCCAAATTCAAGTGCAGTTTCATGCCATTTCAAGCAGGGTGCAAGGCCACTAAATTCAAGTGCAGTTTCATGCCACTTCAAGCAGGGTGCAAGGCCACCAAATTCAAGTGCATTTTCATGCCACCAGGCAGGGTGCAAGGCCACCACATTCAATTGCAGTTTCATACCATTTCAAGCTGGGTGAAACCACCATAAAACCACACAAAACACCACAAAACACCACACTCACAGTTCAGTAGAAATTCAGTGTGTTCATTTGATTCACAGCTCAGAGTCATGACCTCTCCCTCCCCATCTTGCAGAGACTGAGCCACACCCACACTTCTGGGTTTTATAATCCCGCCCCCCTCCCACCGGAAGGGGCGTGGCCTTCATGGCGGGATTGACAGGAGAGAGATTCTCAACATTTTTTAAACACTAATAACACTGATGAGCGGAGGGGGATTGAATAAGATGGCCAAAAATCACAGCCGTAAGTGGTAGTGTTTTATCTAAAATCAATATACAGTGCAAACAGGAAGTTGTCAAGTTTAGACTTTTAGTCATTTGCAATTTCAAACCAACCACCACCAACCATTTGCTGTGCTTTATTTCAAACCAACCACCACCAACCATTTGCTGTGCTTTATTTCAAACCAATCACCACCAACCATTTGCTGTGCTTTATTTCCAACCACCACCAACCATTTGCTGTGCTTTATTTCAAACCAACCACATTTTCATTTTCAAACCAGATTAGGGCACTCAAGGTCAGTAAAACCACGCTCACAGTTTAGTAGACATGTGTTCAGTGTTATTCACAGCTCAGACTGAGAGGCGTGATCCTCTTGCTCCCCCATCTTGCAGAGACTGACAGAGGCACTCAACACTTCCGGGTTTTATAGTCCCTCTGAAAGGGGCGTGGCCTTCAGGAGGGAAATCCCAACATGTTTTAAACACTAATAACTCTTTTATTTTTCATCGATGGGAAAATTCCTCTTGTCCTGCACAGCGGAGGGGGACTAAGATGGCCAGAAATCACAGCCGTAAGTGGCAGCGTTTTTTCTAAAATCAATATATAGAACAGGAAGTGGTCAAGATCAGGCTTTTAGTAATATATATATATATATGACTTGGTTGTAAATATAGACGGGTTGGTTAATATATATATATGGAAATATGGTATATATATATATATATATATATATATTACCATGTGGCGTGTGTGCCCAATTTAAGTTGCTAAATTTTGAAAAAAGGATGGCGGGACAGGATCAAGGGTTTGGTTTAGTCGGTAACATCGCCTGCATGCCCCGGGACTGGCTGCAGTTCCCAGATCCCTCACGTCCCCGGGACTAGCTGCAGTTCCCACGTCACCTGCCCCGGGACTGGCTGTAGCGCCCAGGTTGCCTGGGACTAGTAGAGAGGGAGAGAGAGAGAGAGCGAGCCTGGGACGGAGCAGCCAGTCCTCCACCCAGTAGCTACCCGCCAACGACCACCTCCACCAGTTGCGCCTGTGCCGAAGGACACCGCGGCTGGCTGGCGGATGTGCCGGCAGAAGATGCTGAGGTGGCGGCCAGTTCCGTTGTCCGGTCCCCGTGGCTGCTCGCAGCCATCCGAGCTACTTCCATCCCTGGGCCAGACTCCCCACACGCTGTGAAAGGAACTCTCCCCCCCAGCGGCGCTGTCCTTTTACAGCCGCTTCCCATCAGCTGCCAGCAATGAGGAATAGACTTGGCTATCCCTCAGTACAGCAACATCATTCTTGATGTTGCTGTACTGAGGGATAGCCAAGTCTATCTTTCTTGGCTAACAACCTAACCTTCGGCCTCCAAGACGCAGGTAAATTTTCGTGCCTTATTTTTGGGTAAAAAATAGCGTCTTCATTGCCGGGAAATATGGGTATATATATATATTGTCCTTACACCACAACCCTCTGTCTTTTATCAGTAGATTGATCTCATCAGGTACTGATTTATCTAGCTTACTGCTCTTCAAGTGTTCCAACACCACCTCCTTCTTAATCTCAAACTGCTCTTGCATGTTAGTATTCTCCATACTAATCTCACTGTCCTCCATATCTTTCTCCTAGGTGAATATAACGTACTCATTTAATACCTCATCTAAATCCCCAGATTCCAGGCACAAACTCCCCCTTTATCCATGAGCGGTCCCACCTTCTTCCTGGTTGCCTATAAAAAGTTTCGGGATTTTCTTTAATCTGCTTCTCACAGCCATTTCGTGGCCTTTTGAGGCCCTTCTAATCGCCTGCTTGATTTATTTCCTCCTTGTCTGCCCTGTCTGATTCCATCTTCTTAAACCTTGCATGCACTTCATTGTGTGCTTACATTTTTGTTTGTACCTTTTAAAATGGTGTATTTTTGCACTCTAGCATATGTGCTTTTGTACACATGTGCATCTGCTCATAATACCTAGTCCATTGATATTACATAAGGTGCTAAATATTTTGTCACAATTGTATGCTGCCAATGTGCACATTTCATTAAGTGCGATTTTCTTTTTGACCACATTTACAACCTCTTTGGTCATCCCAGAGTCCCTTGCTTTGTCATCCTTATCCTTCCTCCTGACAGGAACATGCCAGTAGACAATAGGTGCAGGAGTAGGCCATTCAGCCCTTCGAGCCTGCACCGCCATTCAATGTGATCATGGCTGATTATCCCCAATCAGTACCGCGTTCCTGCCTTCTCCTCATATCCCCTGACTCCGCTATCTTTTAGCGCCCTATCTAGCTCTCTCTTCGATCAACTCTCTTTTAAACAACTGCCACATGTCAAATATGGACTCGCCCAATAACAACTGCTCCTCGTGTATCCTCCCATGACCTTAATGTTGTCATTTGCCTTCCTTCAATTAAATACTTTCCCTCAAGGTTCACCCTTCTCCCTTTCAGGTCGGAAGAAAGATCCCAATCTGAAATGTCACCCATCCATGTTCTCCAGGAATGCTGCTTGACCCACAGAGTTACTCCAGCATTTCCATGTCCTTCATTGGTAAACCAGCATCTGCAGTTCCTTGTTATTACATTAATGATTTTGGAGTTGTAATCACTATCCCTGATGCTCTTCCACTGTATTCTCTTCACCTGGCCAGGCTCATTTCCCAACACAAGGTCCAGTATGTTCCTTTCTCAGGTTGGACTATTTACATACTGTGTCAAAGCCTTTGGTCTATATTGGGGAAATTAATGGCACCCATTAAGACAACCCCGTTGCCACGGCATTTTACAGTAGTCTGTCTACATATCTGTTCCTCTATCACCCACTTGTTATTAGGGGGCCAATTATACAATCCCATTAGAGTGCTTGCACTTTTCTTATTTCTATGCTCCAAGAATCTAAGAGTCACACTGCACAGGAAGAGGCCCTTAACCCAATTCAACCATGGCACAGAAAATGTGGCATCTAAGCTGTTCCCATTTCCCTGCGTTTGCCTCATATCCCTGTATGATTTAATGAAGGATACTTTATTGTCACATGTACCTAGAGTACCTAGACACAGTGAAGAGCTTTGCTTTGTATGCACCCAAGGCAGTACACAATTGTCACCACGTGTTGGCGCCGATAATGTTACAAAAGCACCCAACAGTCCGATCCACTCCCTGCCACCGCAGGTGGCAGCAGGTCCCCTCCCCCCACCGTATCCCCACTTGTCCTCTGCTGCCCTCCGCCGGGTCCCCCCATTGCTCCCGCCGGTCCACCTCGCTCTCAGTCACTCGTCGGTCTCAGTGACATGGTTTCTATCGACGCTGGTGCCTCGGGGCTGATTTGAAGTCCACAATGGGTGAGCCGGGCCTACTGGGCCATTCCTCCATCGTCAGAACCCGGCGGGCGAGTCGGGCCTGCTCACCAGGAGTGAGGCCCACTGCTCACCTGGGGTGTCCCGGGCCACTGCTTGCCAGGAGTCCAAACCTCTATCCATGTACCTGTCTAAGTGCCTTTTAAATTCTGTTATAGTATCTGCCTCAATCAACTACCTTCCATGTACCCATTGCCCTGTGGAAAAGTTTGTCCCTCAGTTTCCTATTAAATACTTTGAGATTTGGGTAACAGAAGACTCTGCTTCCTTTTATACCAAACCATAACTAACATGAATTAAAGTATTTGTGCTTTTGGTTTTATGCTTCTACGCACTGGAAGATGTAATCCACGAGTGAATCATACCATCTGAATTTAGATCAAGCATTCAGCATTTGCTATCTTCAGGTCTGTTTTTGATATTGCAACTGGATATAAAAATCTCAATGCATGAGGTTAATGAGAAAACTGGTGAACAAGATGACTTGTGGTTAACCTCATGAGTGTGAACATTCACTTTGCACAGATTTCATGATATATTGGAAATAGAAACATAGAATCATAGAAAATAGGTGCAGGAGTAGGCCATTCGGCCCTTCGAGCCTGCACCGCCATTCAATATGATCATGGCTGATCATCCAACTCAGTATCCTGTACCTGCCTTCTCTCCATACCCCCTGATCCCTTTAGCCACAAGGGCCACATCTAACTCCCTCTTAAATATAGCCAATGAACTGGCCTCAACTACCTTCTGTGGCAGAGAATTCCACAGATTCGCCACTCTCTGTGTGAAAAATGTTTTTCTCATCTCGGTCCTAAAAGATTTCCCCTTATCCTTAAACTGTGACTCCTTGTTCTGGACTTCCCCAACATCGGGAACAATCTTCCTGCATCTAGCCTATCCAACCCCTTAAGAATTTTGTAAGTTTCTGTAAGATCCCCCCTCAATCTTCTAAATTCTAGCGAGTACAAGCCAAGTCTATCCAGTCTTTCTTCATATGAAAGTTCTGGCATCCCAGGAATCAGTCTGGTGAACCTTCTCTGTACTCCCTCTATGGCAAGAATGTCTTTCCTCAGATTAGGAGACCAAAACTGTATGCAATACTCCAGGTGTGGTCTCACCAAGACCCTGTACAACTGCAGTAGAACCTCCCTGCTCCTATACTCAAATCCTTATGCTATGAATGCTAACATACCATTCGCTTTCTTCACTGCCTGCTGCACCTGCATGCCTACTTTCAATGACTGGTGTACCATGACACCCAGGTCTCGTTGCATCTCCCCTTTTCCTAATCGGCCACCATTCAGATAATAGTCTACTTTCCTGTTTTTGCCACCAAAGTGAATAACCTCAAATTTATCCACATTATACTGCATATGCCATGCATTTGTCCACTCATCCAGCCTATCCAAGTCACCTTGCAGCCTCCTAGCATCCTCCTCACAGATAACACTGCCCCCCCAGCTTTGTGTCATCCGCAAACTTGGAGATGTTGCATTCAATTCCCTCGTCCAAATCATTAATATATATTGTAAATAGCTGGGGTCCCAGCACTGAGCCTTGCGGTACCCCACTAGTCACTGCCTGCCATTCTGAAAAGGACCCATTTACTCCTACTCTTTGCTTCCTGTCTGCCAGCGAGTTCTCTATCCACATCAATACTGAACCTCCAATACCGTGTGCTTTAAGTTTGTGTACTAATCTCTTATGTGGGACCTTGTCGAAAGCCTTCTGAAAGTCCATGTATAACACATCCACTGGTTCTCCCTTATCCACTCTACTTTACCTTTCATAAATCCATACTGACTTTGTCCAATGATTTCACCACTTTCCAAATGTGCTGCTATCCCATCTTTAATAACTGACTCTAGCAGTTTCCCCACTACCGATGTTAGACTAACTGGTCTGTAATTCCCCATTTTCTCTCTCCCTCCCTCCCTTTTTAAAAAGTGGGGTTACATTAGTTACGCTCCAATCCTCAGGAACTACTCCAGAATCTAAAGAGTTTTGAAAAATTATTACTAATGCATCCACTATTTCTGGGGCTACTTCCTTAAGTACTCTGGGATGCAGCCTATCTGGCCCTGGGGATTTATCGGCCTTTAATCCATTCAATTTACCTAACACCACTTCCCGGCTAACCTGGATTTCACTCAGTTCCTCCATCTCATTTGACCCCCGGTCCCCTGCTATTTCCGGCAGATTATTTATGTCTTCCTTCGTGACGACAGAACCAAAGTAGTTATTCAATTGGTCTGCCATGTCCTTGTTCCCCATGATCAATTCACCTGTTTCTGACTGCAAGGGACCTACATTTGTTTTAACTAATCTTTTTCTCTTCACAATCTATAAAAAATGTTGCAGTCAGTTTTTATGT
Source organism: Malacoraja senta (assembly GCA_038087875.1). Classification (NCBI taxonomy): domain Eukaryota; kingdom Metazoa; phylum Chordata; class Chondrichthyes; order Rajiformes; family Rajidae; genus Malacoraja; species Malacoraja senta. Next base: position 52,516,647 of record CM075983.1, on the reverse strand, counting down.
TCCCTGCCAGTTTTCTTTCATAATCTATTTTCCCTTTCCTAATTACGCCATTTGTCCTCCTCTGCTGGACTGAATTTCTCCCAGTCCTCTGGTAGGCTGCTTTTTCTGGCTAATTTTTATGCTTCATCTTTTGTTTTGATACTATCCCTGATTTCCCTTGTTATCCACGGATGCACTACCTTCCCTGATTTATTATTTTGCCAAACTGGGATGAACAATTGTTGTAGTTCATCCATGCAGCCTTTAAATGCCTTCCATTGCATATCCACAGTCAACCCTTTAAGAATCAATTGCCAGTCTATCTTGGCCAATTCACGTCTCATACCCTCAAAGTTACCTTTCTTTAAGTTCAGAACCCTTGTTTCTGAATTAATTATGTCACTCTCCATCCTAATGAAGAACTCAACCATATTATGGTCACTCTTGCCCAAGGGGCCACGCACAACAAGACTGCTAACTAACCCTTCTTCATTACTCAATATCCAGTCTAGAATAGCCTGCTCTCTTGTTGGTTCCTCTACATGTTGGTTTCGAAAACTATCCCGCATACATTCCAAGAAATCCTCTTCCTCAGCACCCCTGCCAATTTGATTCACCCAATCTACATGTAGATTGAAGTCACCCATTATAACTGTTTTACCTTTGTTGCACGCATTTCTAATTTCCTGTTTGATGCCATCCCCAACTACACTACTACTGTTAGGTAGTCTGTACACAACTCCCACTAGCGTTTTCTGCCCCTTAGTGTTTTGCAGCTCTACCCATATCGATTCCACATCCTCCAAGCTAATGTCCTTCCTTTCATATGTGTTACCATATACTTCAAATTTTGTTTATGATGCTTTAGATATGCAAAATGAAAAATATATCAGAGTCCCTCCACACAAAACTAAATTTCAATTATTCCTTTGCTGTTTTAATAATCCTGTTTTTGTTCTTTAAATTCTTTCACCACCTTTCTTTCTGAGATTTAATGACTTTGTGAATTCCTTTGGCTTCATCATTTATATTTTTGACATTGAATAAAACTTGTTTCCTTTTTGCTCAGTGTCGAGACATTCCCAATATTCAGCACTTCCATTTGAGATTGCAAGATTGGCACTGAGCTAGAAACTGGGAAGCCAATGAAGTGTAAATGGTCACAGCCTTGTGTGTATTCTGGAGATGTGCATCGTGAGGCAGAGCTGGAGTGTCAGTTTATACTTTATTGTCACATGTACCATGAAATTAAAAGCTTTTGTTGCTTGCTAACCAGTCAGCAGAAAGCCAATACATAATTACAATCAAGCCATTTACAGTGTATAGATACATGATAAGGGAATAACATTTAGTGCAAGGTAAACCAGAAAAGTCTGATCAAGGATAGTCCGTGGGTCATCAAAGAGGAGGATAGTTCAACACTGCTCTCTGGTTATTAAGGCAGAGCAAAGAATGGAAAAAGATTATGAGGCAGGATAGAAAGGGAAAAGACAGGTGAAAAATCATGGAATACTGAAAGTATTGAAAATCCACAAACTGAGCAATAGTGTGGCACCTAAAGTTTGATGCAGCAGCTAAATCTGCTGTTTAATTTATTCTTGTTTCCACTTTAGAAATTATGCAGATTAGAATCAATTAAATGGATTAAATCCCCTGTTCTCTGCGCCAGGGTGGTTTTGCCAACAAAGGATAGCATCAAATAGAGATCACTCCCTTTCCCCGGCTCACCAAGATAGACTCAAACCTTCGGGTAGTAAGGGGGTTGAGGGAGGGAGAGCAGTAGGAAGTCTGTTGGAATGGTGGCCGATTAGGAAAAGGGGAGATGCAACGAGGCCTGGGTGTCATGGTACACCAGTCATTGAAAGTAGGCATGCAGGTGCAGCAGGCAGTGAAGAAAGCGAATGTTATGTTAGCATTCATAGCAAAAGGATTTGAGTATAGGAGCAGGGAGGTTCCACTGCAGTTGTACAGGGTCTTGGTGAGACCACACCTGGAGTATTGCGTACAGTTTTGGTCTCCTAATCTGAGGAAAGACATTCTTGCCATAGAGGGAATACAGAGAAGGTTCACCAGACTGATTCCTGGGATGGCAGGACTTTCATATGAAGAAAGACTGGAAAGACTCGGCTTGTACTCGCTAGAATTTAGAAGATTGAGGGGGGATCTTATAGAAACTTACAAAATACTTAAGGGGTTGGACAGGCTAGATGCAGGAAGATTGATTCCGCTGTTGGGGAAGTCCAGAACAAGGGGTCACAGTTTAAGGATAAGGGGGAAGTCTTTTAGGACTGAGATGAGAAAATAAATTCACACAGAGAGTGGTGAATCTCTGTAATTCTCTGCTACAGAAGGTAGTTGAGGCCAGTTCATTGGCTATATTTAAGAGGGAGTTAGATGTGGCCCTTGTGGCTAAAGGGATCAGGGGGTATGGAGAGAAGGCAGGTACAGGATACTGAGTTGGATGATCAGCCATGATCATATTGAATGTCGGTGCAGGCTCGAAGGGCTGAATGGCCTACTGCTGCACCTATTTTCTATGTTTCTATGTTTCTAAGTCACCCTCTCATTCCACATTGATAGCTACAAGAAAATGTTGTCAATACTATGATCTAGTTTCTCAAACATACCTATTTTGGGAAAATGTAGGGGTATTGGAACAAATATTAATTACAAAAATGCAGTATTAAATAATAGGTCACCTGAGCATTTGAAGCAATTTACCCATTTCATACCTCTCAGTTCAAAAAACACTCATACAATGTTGGTTTTGTCCTGTGTTAACTATTCCAGCAACATCTGGTAAAATTATTTTTGTTCAATGAATCAGATTACAAATTTGGCCCCCTGAAAATATTTTTTTTGTTGCAACCGAATATCAAATAGAAAATGCACCTGAATTTAGGTTCAATAGTCACTTTACCATCTGCTTTAGAAGAATGTTAAAATTACTGCAAGGTCTCACAACTCAAGTCAATTCCAGATTTTTCTCTCAATGCAATACCTCCATTCTCACGTTATTGGTGGAACCATCAATAATAATTAGCATAGGGTTTACTTTGACAAAGTCTGCATCCCAATGGATGTGCAGCACTGCAAATTCAAATCATAAAACTCCTTAGAAGATTGGAATGAACATTCCTGCAATTATACTTGATAAAATCCTTAAGTATGCTATTTATGCTTCATGATAGCAGCAGAATTAGGCCATTCGGCCCATCAAGTCTACTCCGCCATTCAATCATGGCTGATCCGTCTTTCCCTCTTAACACCATTCTTCTGCCTTCTCCCCATAACCCCTGACACCCATATTAATCAAGAATCTATCTCTGTCTTAAAAATATCCATTGACTTGGCCTCCACAGCCATCTGTGACAACGAATTCCACAGATTCACCACCCTCTTTCTCAAGAAATTGTTCCTCATCTCCTTTCAAAAGGAACATCCTTTAATTTTGAGGATACGGCCTCTGGTCCAAGACTTCCCCACTAGTGGAAACGTCCTCTTCACATTCACTCTGTCCAGACCTTTCACTATTCGGTAAGTTTCAATGAGAGCCCCCCTCATCCTTCTAAACTCCAGCAAATCCAGGCCTAGTGCTGTCAAATGCTCATCATTTGTTAACCCACTCATTCCTGGGATCAGGAAGCCATTTGGAGCGCCTTGCTTTATCATCAACAAACAACTATAAAATAGTAAGATTAAACGAGAACTTACCAAGTTTGAAGTTTGATCTTTATTTTATGAGGAGTTACGTTGGTGATTACGTGAAGAAGACCCGTCAGAGCACATGCGCATCAATCTTCAAAGCAGCGGTATGAAATCACAGATAACACAATATTTGAAGTAACATATTAAGATGAGCAACATATGACCTTTTTGAGAACTATCATATGACCTTTTTTATGAGAGAGGGTTGGGCATGGCGGGCACGTGATCACCAACGTAACTCCTCATAAAATAAAGATCAAACTTCAAACTTGGTAAGTTCTCGTTTAATCTTACTATTTTACTTCGGAGTCACGTGAGTGACTACGTGAAGGGTTCAAAGCTCTGTGATTTTATGCCACAGATCCAAATCCCGGCTTCTCACTGCATTGATTGACTTTCGATGAGAAACAATCAATAATGCGTTAAACATGAAATGTGAATATCATGCAGTAACAATTGATTTGAATAATCAAAACAACCAGTAACCCATCTATCCCAGGGGAAACTAAACAGGACTTAATCCTGAATATGCAAACAGCCTCTCGCTGATCGGCAATCAGCCGATAGTAAAAAAAAGTTAAACAATTCATTTGACCACCCAGCACCTGTAAGAATATGGCCGATGTGAACATCCATCGCCCTAGCCGACGATGTTGCTGCTGCACTAGTGGAAAAGGATATATACACTTCAGTGTTAATACCTGCCTGAATCAACATTTGCTTTAAACCACCTTGAGATAGTCTGCACTGACATTCTCCTATGTGGCTACATGTAACTAATAAACAATGCTGTTTCCACATTTCTTAACGTCTTTATAGCTTTAATATAATGAAAATAAATGTGCCATTACACATAAACATGGATCAGTAGATTATGCTGAAACACAATTTTAACAAACCTGTGACACCTGGCCTGCTCTGTTTGAGCAGGACGCAAATATATAACATAACATTATCTTCAGCAACTTCCATCCTGTCTAGCAGAAGCTTTTGCAAACTCTGCACTTGCTATGCTGAACCAATGCCATGAGCATAACCACTTTCATGATTAGTTTGGCAAATTCAGAGACATGACAGGAACCTACTGTCGAAGCATCTTGAAGACCACACTTACATCCCAGATCGTCATACACCTGGGTTTAGGAGGTTTAGAGTTGAAATTCCTTTCATCAATCCAGCTCTGATATGATGAAACCCAATAGGATCTTTCCTGACCCCATCAAAACCATACGAGGACAAAGCATTTATAGCTGTATTAATGGTTAGTTATGGCGGATGTGCAGGAGTGGGCGCCATTTGTATGGGCGCCTGGCTACAGTCCATCCTCTAACTCTTTTATTGTCTAAAACATTTTTTTTGGAGTCTATTCTTTCTATGTGGGGGGTGGGGAAACTGTTTTAACCCCAGTCCTACCTGGTCGGAGATGCGGTTTTCCTCCAAATCGCATCTCCGATCTCCCCATGCGGCCTTCCATCGGGCTGGAGCGGTGTTCCTGCCAGGGACCACAGCTTCGGCGGCACAGCGCTGGGACACCAACAAGGAGCAGGCAATGCCTTGCCGGGTCGCCGCTCCGGAGTGCTGTGACAGCCGACCACCAACATCGAGCAGCCGCGGTCTGCGGTCTGCGGTTTGAGGGCGTCCCGCCGTGGGCGGGCGGCGCTAGATCAGAGCCATAGCGGAGTCGAAGCTCCAACCGGCGCGGCCTGAAGTCCACGGGCGTCGCAGTCTCCGGGGAAGGAGCGGCCGCTCCAGACACTTCAAGGCCGCTGAGGACTTTCCACCCGATGCCGGTGTTCCAGCTTCCCGGCGGGTGGGCCTATAATCATCGGGCTGCCGTTGCGGCGACTGGCTGCGGTGGCCTCAAACTTGCCCCGACCTCGGGTGGACTAGGAGGAGGAGGAGGACTGGACATTTTATTGCCTTCCCTCACAGTGGAGAGTGTAGATTCTGCTGTAGGGGGTTGTTCGTGTTGAATCTCTTATAGTGTGTTGTGTCATTTTTTTTTCTACCTCTTTTTATTATTTATATGGATAATTTTCTCTGTAAAGCACTTTGGCTTCTTTGATTGAAATTGATTGAAAAGTGCTATATAAATAAATTTACTTTACTTTAATACAATGGTGCTATAACTGAGCCCCTCATCATCGTAGAGTGTCAACAGGAACTCTAAAATATCCACAATACCTGCAGTAATATAGTTAATATTATTTTGTACACAATATTGCTCCCATTTTTTTACATAAGTAATATACCCCTTTTGAGTACTCTTTCTCCAGGCTATAGTGAGCATGTCCACCGTTCGCCCAGGCAGTCCTTGCTCCAGGTATGGCCTTCTTAAAACCTGCAAATTAACAAGTCAATACGATCACATAACGGATGACTTTCCCGTGTTAGCGGATGCTCCAGTCAATTCCTACGCTTGGGAACCACCAAAAAGAGGTTGGATCCCTAACTGTAACATCAAAGGGAACCATGCTTGATTCGGCCAATTAGGTATTACAAGCACCCCCAAAGCGGCATCCTGCTTGATTTCTTGCAGACTCCAACCTATTAGGCAAAATGGTAGGAAAATATATAAAACATACCACCCCAATGTAACATCAAAGTATCAATTGCAACTGCCACCTGGTCTGGTTCCCATGAAACCTATTTAGGCTGCTGATGGTTGAACCTTGATGCAAAACAAATCGATATCTGGCATTCATATAGAAGTACTATATTATTGAACACCTCCTGGTTCAACATCCAATCTATGTTGTCATGGAACTTTCGTGACTTGGCGTCTGCTACTATGTAGAATCTACCTGGTAGATAAATAGCTGAAATATCTTTTTCAATGCACCAGGCCCAAATTTGATTAGCCAATCTGTCACAAAATACCGACTTGATTCCACCGATGTGATTCATATATATGCCACTTGCGTATTATTGTCAATCTGAAACTGAACATGCAGATTACATTTGTTAGAGCAATAAGCCTTATCCATAAAAACCTCTTAATAGTTAATTGCCCATGTCTGCAGAAGCGATGCCTCTTGCTCAGTCCATCTGCCTCCACAGCTGAAACTCGTATCCGTGACACCCCACCCGAGTGCACTGACATTCATCTGCAAAATCATGGAAGGCTGGTCAAACATTACCTTGCTATAACTTCTGGACACATGGTGAATCCACCATTGCAAATCAGAAATAGCCTTTACTGATAACTGCATAGGTCTATTATAATGACCCGAATGTATCCTTAATGCCTCCATTAGCTTGATACACCTGTCAATTAGCGCTACCCTTTTTTCCCTGGGCAGAGTCACTTAATTGAATCAATTGTGACCCAAATAGTCAGGTATTAATTTGGATTCCTCTGGATGAATAATGCCCAATCTTTGAAAATTGGATTTAACAACTATCACCTGTTACTTCAGCTGTTCTCTTGGATACCCCTGTAATCAAGATATCATTGAGATAAGCCATGAGCACCTGACCCTGGCCTCTCAGCATGCCCATTATAGGTTTTAACAATTTTGTTGCCATTGTTGATCCATCCAGGTGTATTTCAAATATCCTTATCCTGCAAATAAACAGACATTGAGTAATGCGCATCTTTAAGCTCTATAGTCGCCATATAGCATCCTCTTGACCCAGTTCTTTGGCAGTGACAATTCCATCTTACAATGTCTATACTATATCCCCCATCCTTTTTTGGCCTGGGAAAATATTAGACACAAATTGATGGGGCTGGTGAACCAACTTTACCATTACACCTTTATCACATAAGCTTGCAAGCGCAGTCTGAACAGCCATCTGTTCTATTAATGAAAACTGAATAGTTCTCCCAAGAACATGCTGAATGTGCAAATCACAATTTGGATTGAAATCCATTCAAAACCTTTGAATAACACTCTGTATAAACAGAGTTAAGGTAATTTGCTTCCATTCATCCCAGAAACAGATGTAATGTACCCCAGATTTAAGTTGTGTCACATTTGATATGTGCACCTGAGAACCAGGCCCACCTACCTCCTTGGTACCTGGTGGATGTTTGACCATGTTCCCGCTTCGTTTGTAGGGGTACTTTCTTTTTTGGAAACTTGCCGACTGCCGGTGGGTTGATCAAGCCCACCGTCTTTGCCTCGTCATCCATGTCCTTGACACTTTTGGCGAGGTCCTCTCCGAAGAGTAGGTTTGCCGGCTGTATGTTGCTAGGCTGGAAAAATACTGCAATCTTGGAATTAATGGTGGGCCGAATGGCACTTTCCCTGAAACAATTTATCTAAAAAATGGGTGCTACAAAGCAACCCTAGTACCTCTTGATGCGTCTCCGACACATGCCCTCCATCCACCGTTCTCGCGAACGCCGTGATTCCTGAGCCAAGTAATTTCAGGATTCTCTGCAGCTTCATCTCCTGGGTACTGCACGCCCACACCCGTCTGGCTCCATATCACCCGGTTCACTGCTGGCACCTTCAGCAACTCGCAGTTACCCCGGTCTCTTGGTGATTCCAGACTCTGACTGGACAGTGAATCGTACTGCCAGAGATGGGAACTCTGACAACGGCCGTCTTCGCTTTCCCAGTGGCATTCCATACTCTGACGGGACAGTGAATCGTGCTGCCAGAGAATGGACCTCTGACAACGGCCGTTCTTCGCTAGCCAACAAAGTCTCCGTCAGAGTCGGGTCAGAACTGAGCTGACCCTCTGCAAGCGCCTTTTAAATGAGGGTGCTATCCAGCAGCCTCTATATCGTGGAGGCCAGCACTTCTGCCAGTGGCACTCCATACTCTGACGGGACAGCGAATCGTGCTGCCAGAGAATGGACCTCTGACAACGGCCGTTCTTCGCTAAGTTCCAAGTCTCCGTCAGAGTCGGGGTCAGAACTTAGCTGACCCTCTGCACTCACCTCATGCATGAGGGTGCTTTAAGCAGCCCTCTACCAGGTGCTGCCGGCGTGGCCTTTCTGCAGCCTACCGCCCACACAACTCCTTCCCCCGGAGGGTGCGTTTCTGGAGCAACCTCTGGATGAGGTGCTCCATTTGGGAGAACCGTTTCAAAACGTCTCCAGCCCCGTACAGGCTCATTGTGGCCCAACTCCGTTGAGTCTGAGGGCCTCCCAGACTTCCCCGTGCCTTACGCCCGACAGGCGTTGGCTTTGGTGCTTTTTAGCACTGAGTCTGAAGTCGCCCCGCTTCCGGTCGGCATCTGTGCAGGGGTACGAGGCAGCCGCTGACAGACCGCATTCCCGCGGCTCTCCTATGCTTTACCTGCGGCTGCCCTCCCCCGGTCGTCTTCTTCATGGTACTGCCTGTAATAGAAAACACAGAGCACCACAAAAAGGAACTTTCCCCTCCAGCTAAGTTTCCCACTTAGCTGGAGCTTTAAAACTATAAAACTACTTTAAAAGTACTTACTACAGGAGGAGCTCTGTCCTCCCCTGCTCGTCTTCACCATGGTGCTGCCTGTGACAAAACTCAGAGCACAGCACCACAGTAAAGGAAACGTTTTTACTCCAGCTAAGTTTCTCACTTAGCTGGAGCTTTAAAACTCTTTAAAATTACTCTAAAAGTACTTACCACGGGAGGAGCTCTGTCCTCCCGCTGTCCGTGCGCCAATGCGACTGACGTAATGACGCGCATGCGCCCTGACGGGTCTTCTTCACGTAGTCACTAACGTGATTTCGAAGTAAAATCTCACATTCTTTTGGTGTATTGGCTGCATTATTATTTTATGATTGTGATTCCACATTAATGCTTCAGAATATATGAAATTTACATGGCTTGTGCGCTAAATCTCAATGCAGGGGGACTTAGGGAATTAGTTTGCCTCTAAAACATAGAAACGTAGAAACATAGAAAATAGGTGCAGGAGGAGGCCATTCGACCCTTTGAGCCAGCACCGCCATTCATTGTGATCATGGCTGATCATCCCCAATCAATAACCCGTGCCTGCCTTCTCCCCATATCCCTTGATTCCACTAGCCACTAAAACTGGGAGCATCGAGGATGATGACAAGGCTTTATGCCTGGACTGGTATCTCTAAAATGATGAGCTACCAATTTCTGCTGAAAGAAGCAAAACAAATAAATGCCACAAACATTTAGTATGTCAGGCAGATTCCGTGCAGAAAGAGACAGAGTCAATGTTTCAGGTTAATGATCCTTCATGCTAAAAAAATGAAGATCAGCCTATTGTACCTGAAGACACTCCTTCATAGGCAACAGGCACCTGACGATTCCATATGTTCAGGATTCTCTGGAACGTTTTAGCTTAGTTTAGTTTAGTTACAGCGTGAAAACAGGCCCTTCGACCCACCGAGCCCCCTCTGATCAGTGAGCACACACTACACACAAGGGACAATTTACAATTTTTACCAGAGCCAATTAACCTACAAACCTGCACGTCTTTGGAGTGTGGGATGAAACCGGAGCGTCCGGGGAAAACCCACGCGGTCACAGGGAGATCATACAAACTCCATACAGAAAGCACCCGTAGTCAGGATTGAACCCAGGTCTCTGGCGCTGTAAGGCAGCAACTCTACCGCTGCACCACCCTGCTGCTCCTATCTATATTACTAAAAGTCTGATCTTGACCATTTCCTGTTGTTCTGTATATTGATTTTAGAAAAAAAGCTGCCACTTACGGCTGTGAATTTTGGCCATCTTACTCAGTCCCCCTCCGCTGTGCAGGACAAGAGGATTTTTCCCATCGATGAAAAATAAAAAAGTTATTAGTGTTTAAAAAATGTTGAGATTCCCTCACCTGAAGGCCACGCCCCTTCCGGAGGGACTATAAAAGTGTTGAGTGCCTCAGTTACTCTCTGCAAGATTGGGGAGCGAGAGGGTCACGTCTCTCAGTCTGAGCTGTGAATAACACTGAACACATGTCTACTAAACTGTGAGTGTGGTTTTACTGACCTTGAGTGCCCTTAATGTGGTTTGAAAATGAAAATGTGGTTGGTTTGAAATAAAGCACAGCAAATGGTTGGTGGTGGTTGGTTTGAAATAAAGCACAGCAAATGGTTGGTGGTGGTTAGTTTGAAATAAAGCACAGCAAATGGTTGGTGGTGGTTGGTTGGAAATGGCAAATGATTAAAAGTCTAAACTTGACAACTTCCTGTGATTTTTGGCCATCTTACTCAGTCCCCCTCTGCTCATCAGATGCAGAGGATTCTTGCCATCAATGAAAAATAAAAGTGTTATTAGTTTTTTTTAAATGTTGAGAATCTCTCTTCTGTCAATCACGCCATGCCCCTTCCGGTGGGAGGGGGCAGGGATTATAAAACCCAGAAGTGTGGGTGTGGCTCAGTCTCTGCAAGATGGGGGAGGGAGAGGTCACGACTCTCAGCCGTGAATCAACTGAACACACTGAATGTCTACTTAACTGTGAGTGTGGTGTTTTGTGTGGTTTTATGGTGGTTTTATGGTGGTTTCACCCTGCTTGGAATGGTATTAAACTGCATTTGAATGTGGTGGCCTTGCAACCTGCATGAAATGGTATGAAACTGCATTTGAATTTGGTGGCCTTGCACCCTGCTTGAAGTGGTTGGAAACTGCACTTGAATTTGGTGGCCTTACGCCCTGCTTGAAATGATATGAAACTGCACTTGCATTTGGTGGCCTTGCACCCTGCTTGAAGTGGTCAGAAACTGCACTTGATTTTGGTGGCCTTGCACCCTGCTTGAAATGGCATGAAACTGCACTTGCATTTGGTGGCCTTGCACCCCGCTTGAAGTGGCATGATACTGCACTTGAATTTGGTGGCCTCGCACCCTGCTTGAAGTGGCATGAAACTGCACTTGAATTTGGTGGCCTTGCACCCTGCTTGGTGGCATGAAACTGCACTTGAATTTGGTGGCCTTGCACCGTGCTTGAAATGGTACGAAACTACACTTGAATTTGGTGGCCTTGCACCCTGCTTGAAATGGCATGAAACTGCAGTTGAATTTGGTGGCCTTGCACGCTGCTTGAAGTGGCATGAAACTGCACTTGAATTTGGTGGCCTTGCACCCTGCTTGAAATGACATGAAACTGCACTTGAGTTTGGTGGCCATGCACCCTGCTTGAAGTGGTAGGAAACTGCATTTCGGTGGGCGGCGCGACTCTCGTCAGCAGCGGCCTCTGCAGTCCGTCTGTCTTTTTTATTATTTTTGTCTCGTTTTTATGTAGTTTTTATTTATTTTTTTGTTGGGGTATGTGTGTGGGGGGAGGGTGGGGGTGGGGGGGGGGGTGGGGGGTGGGGGTGGGGGTGGGGGTGGGGGTGGGGGTGGGGGGGAAACTTTAAAATCTTTTCCCTGCACGGGTAACCCGACCTTTTCTTTGTCGGGTCTCTGTTGTCGTTGGGGCTGGGCAACGTGGAGCGGCCTCCAGCAGGAACGACCTGGGGCTCCAGTTGCGGAGCTGCGGACTACTCACCGTCACGGGGCTGGCCGAGTCCGGAGCGGGTGGAGCTGTGGTGGAGACAATCGCTGCTGCTACCCAACCCCCGGAGATTCGGAGGCTACAACCGCGGGTCTGGCGGACGGCAACACCGGAAGCCCGCGGGTCACTGGGGGGAGACCGCTTTTCGGGGCTTCCGCAGAAGCGACTTCTCCCGCCCGAGTTGCGGGGTTGAAGAGCACCTGGACCGGGGCTTTATATCGTCGCCCCGCGCGGCTTGGAATGGCCGCGGTCCTTTGCGAGCGCGCGCCGGGGCTCTAACACCAAGACCCGGTGCGCGACCTTGCATTACCCGGCGTGGCTTTAATGGCCGCGGGATAATCACCATCGCCTGCCGGGGGCTTTGACTTTGACTCTGACATCGGGGGGGGGGTGCAGTGGAGAGATATGTGTTTTTGCCTTCCATCACAGCGCTGTGATGGATGTATGTGTAAATTGTGTTGTGTCTCGGGTCTTCTTCGTTTTGTAATGTATGGCTGCAGAAACGATATTTCGTTTGGACCTCAACGGGGTCCAAATGACAAATTTGTCCAAATGACAAATTTGTCCAAATGACAAAATAAATAATTTGCGTTTGGTGGCCTTGCACCCTGCTTGAAGTGGTAGGAAACTGCACTTGAATTTGGTGAGCTTGCACCCTGCTTGAAGTGGTAAGAAACTGCACTTGAATTTGGTGGCCTTACACCCTGCTTGAAATGGTAGGAAACTGCATTTGAATTTGGTGGCCTTGCACCCTGCTTGAAATGGAATTTCAAGGAATAGCCATGAGTCAACTGCCAGCCCACCAGCCGTGAGTGAGTTGCCAGCACATCAGGCTTGAGTGACTGAGCTGCCACCCCAAGAATCAATTTGGCCCACAATGTCCATACTAGCCCTCTGGAAACCAGTCCATTCAGCCCACAACACCCATACTAGCGCTCCAGAAAGCCCCCCCACTGCCCACCAATATTAGAATTGGTGGAGAGGTGGAATATTGCGTTGGGGGACCAGCCCTCCCGCGTGAACATGGGACCCAACGGGTCCCACTTAGTCTAGTAACTTCTACAAATGAGTTATAGAAAGTACAGCTTGGTATGGCAACTGTTATGTTCTTGACTGCCTGAACCTGCAGAGTGGTGAACACAGCTCAGTCCATCACAGGTTTGCCATTTCTTTCCTCCTTCATTTCTTCAGTCTGTATTCACAAGGTGTTGCATCTGGAAGGCTGTAAGTATTGTCAGGAGTGCCTCCAACCCTGCTCATTCCCTGTTTCTTTTACTTTCTGGGGTAAGATGCAGGAGTTTGAAGCCCAGACATTCAGACTTAAGAACACCTTCTTCCCCTCTACAATCACACTCCTGAACCAATCACCTATTTCATACCCCCTTCCCGGAGTTGATGAGGAGAAATTTCTTTAGTGAGAGGGTGGTGAATCTGTGGAGTTCAATGCCACAGACGGCTGTGGAGGCCGTCATTGGTTATTTGTAATGCGGAGATTGACAGATTCTTGATGAGTAAGGGTGTCAAAGGTTAATAAAAAACAACCCTCCACTATCTGAAGAAGGGTCTGAAGAAGAGTTTTGGCCCGAAACTTTGCCTATTTCCTTCGCTCCATAGGTGCTGCCACACCCGCTGAGTTTCTCCAGCACTTTTGTCTACCTTCGATTTTCCAGCATCTGCAGTTCCTTCTTAAACACCTCCACTATCTCTCTTTGGTTGAGAGGGAAAGGTAGATGAGCCATGATTGAATGGTATAGAGTCAATGGGCCGAATGGCCTAATACTGCTCCTATGACATCTGAACATGAAAAGGTGGGAAAGTTATTTGAAGAGGTTCTAAGGGACTGGATTTATTTGCATTCCAAAAGGAAAGGTTTGATTAGGGATAGCCCTTGTGGTTTTATGCATTGAAATCATGTCTCATGAATTTGATTGAGGAATTTGGAGAAAAGTGAACAAGAGGATTGATAAAGACAGGGTGGTAGACGTTAAGCAAGGCTTTTGACAAGGTCCCGCAGGCTTGTCCAGACATGGGATCCAGTGAGCTAGTCAATTGAATAGAAAATTGGCTTGGTGGTAAGATGCAGAGAGAGAGATATTGGAGGGGTGTGGCGTGTAACGGTGATGTGGCTCCGGCATCTCTGCTACGTCCTTTGTTTATCATTTGGATAAGAAGATAAATGGCTTGTTAAATAAGTTTGCAGATGTCACCAACATTGGCCAGAGGAGATGGTGGTGGCAGGAACAATAATAACACTTAAAAGTAATCTTGACAGTTACTTGAATGAGTTGGGCATAGAAGGGTCTCGACCCGAAATGTCGCCTATTCCTTCTCTCCAGAGATGCTGTCTGACCCACTGAGTTACTCCAGCTTTTTGTGTGTCTCGAGGGCATAGAGGGATGTGGAATGAATGCAGGTAAGTTGGATTAGTATTAATAGACAAGACAGTCGGCACAGATGCGGTGGGCTGCAGGATCTGTTTCTGTGTTGTGCTCGAAATGGTGCTGAAGGGACTCCTGCCGTCATTAGCTGAGGTATAGAAAATAAGAGTAGAGAGGTAATTGGACAACTTTATAAAATATTGGCTAGGCCAAAGCTGGAGTAATGCATAGTGTACTGCTCTTCACACTGTAGGAAGGATGTGATCACACTGAAAAGATTCAGTAAAGATTCACTAGGCTGGTGGCTGGGATGGAGCAGTTCGGATATGAGTAAAGACAGGATAGCCTGGGTATGCCATCTTCAGAAAGGAGGAGGTACCAGGTAAAGTTTATACAATGAGGGGCATAAATAGTTTGGATAGTCGGAGATTTTTCCTCATTGTATAAGAGTCTAAAACTGGAAGCCATAGGTTCAGGGGAAAGGGTAAGAGGCTTAGAATGGATTTGAGGAGGAATTTGTTTCACCCAGGTTGTAATTAGGAATGCACTGACTGGGGAGGTGATGGTGGGTGCTTGAAGGTTGAACATTCATACCCAGCCAGGTTTGAATGTCATTACCTATTCTTGGCCCAGTGACATCAGCCTGCATGTACATTCTAGCACCATGGTTGCCAAGTCTACTACTCAGAAACGGAAAAATAGTGCACATAATTTCATCCAGCGTCTCACCTGAGTAATATACTTAAATCCAAGTTGCTTAGATCTTATTTAATGGGATCATGTTAAACCCTATTGCTGTGTGGCACTCTTCCTTTGACAAACAGAGTATTTGCTCATTACTACTTTTTGGCCATTCATTTTCATAACGTTCTTAATATCGCTCCCCAATTGCCTATTAGCCATTGCACATGACATGTTTACCAATTTAAAATCTTTCTTAGATTCTGAAATCAGCCACACTGGTTTCATAAATGTGTCTTCTTGCTGTCTGTATTCTTATTGACTCCTCTTGTCCATATTTGTTATGTTCTGTCTGCCATTGCAGACCCACACTATGTGCCTTATGTTGAAAATACAGAGCTGTTGCAAATGGACCCAATTGCGTGGAATGGTTATCCTGACAACAATAATGGGTGTCCTTGCCAATCTCACCCATTGTGAGTGCGTGACCTGGACTGAAAGAAGGTTTTAGGTGGTGCAGTGGTAAAGCTACTGCCTTACAGCACCAGAGACCCGGGTTCCATCCTGACTACAGGTGCTGTGTGCACAGAGTTTGTACCTTCTCCCCGTGACCTGCATGGGTTTTCTCCGAGTTCTTCGGTTTCCTTCCACACTCCAAAAACATGCAGGTTCGTAGGTTAATTAGCTCGATATAAATGTAAAATTGTCCCTAGTGTTTGTAGGATAGTGTAGGTGTGTGGGGATCGCTGGTCGGTGCGGACTTGGTGGGCCGAAGGGCATGTTACCGTGCTGTATCTCTAAACCTAAAAAAACGTTTTCAAAATTACTGCACACATTGTTTTACTAAGAGTTGATCATTCCATTTTTGCATCCTTCGCTGAGTGGAGCCTGCTTGTATTTTCTGGTGCTATTTCCAAGGCTGTAGCAATCTTACAAATCTTTTTGAAATGGAGCATCAGCCTATTTAAGAGCTTAGCATAAATAGTCATATTAAAGGGCCTGTCCCACTTTCGCTACTTTTTCGGCAACTGCTGGCACCCGTCATAGTTCGTTACAGGTCGCTGAAAATTTTAAACGTTGAAAATCCAGCGGCGACCAAAACAAGGTACGACTGTTTGGGCGATTACTCACGACCATACATGCTTCACCCCGCGACACGTCGCCAGGGTGTCGCCTGTATGGTCGTGAGTAGTCTCTTCAGTCACCCAAAGAGTCGTAGCGTCTTTCTGAATTTTCAACATGTTGAAAATTTTCGGTGACCTATGACGGGTGCCGGCAGTCACCGAAAAAGTTGCATAAGTGGGACAGGCCCTTGACAAGATGACGGTCTGAAAATAAACCCAAGTTACCATTTGACACTACTGATTTTACAGCTTCCCTGCGGTTTTAACTACAGGTTTCAAGTTTGCAACTCAGAAAAATTCCTGGGGACACTGGCTTCAAATAGTACCATAATATTGGGAAAAAAACAATGAACTGAGTGTTTATCAAACGTTAAGTGCTAGCAGATTAACTAATGTAGCATAATTTATGCAGGCCCATTTTCACTGAAAGAGAGACCTTTTTACACACCAAGGTGGCTGTTTGCTGGTTCATACTTCCACCGTAATATTGTTAGCATGCAAGAGCAGTTCCATGCATTCCAAGAGGGGATGGAATGTTTCTGGCATTGTCATAAACCCCCTGGGCCTCCCAGAGTATGCAGCTTGAATTTAACATGCCATTTTTCATGAAGTTCTTTTTGCAAGAGCAATTCTCCCAATGATTGAATCAAAGTCCTTTTGATTCCTTTGAACTAAAGGACTCAGTATTGCCTTTCTTGCGTTGTTGTGAGGATTACCTGCTCACTCGTTTTCTCTTTCCCACATCCTTTCTCATTGCTGGTACATTGTCAGTGTTCATTGTGTAGCCTTGTTTATGAGCAGCTCAACATAAACAGGTTGCTAGTATAAGATAGACACATAAAGCTGGAGTAACTCAACGGGTCAGACATCATCTCTGGAGAAAAGGAATAGTTGACATTTTGTGTTGAGACTGTCAGAAGAAGGGTCTCTACCCGAAACGTCACCTATTCCTTTTCTCCAGAGATGCTGTCTGAACCGCTGCATTAATCCAGCTTTTTGTGTCTATCCAGGGTGCAGAGGAGATTTGTTACCGTCTATATCTCTCGTTTCCCTTTCCCCCAACTCTCAGTCTGGCCCATATCCTTTCAAACCTGTCCTATCCATGTACCTGTCTAACTGTTTCTTAAATGTTGGGATTGTCTCTGCCGCAACTACCTCCTCTGGCAGCTCGTTCCATACTTGCACCTAACCATATGGCAAAGTTAATAAAAAGCTTAAGAGAGTGTTGATGAGAAGGTTTATACAAAAATTGATTCTGATGTTTAAATCATAAAGGGTTTATGCAAATTATTAAGAGAGATCTGTTTCCAGTGGCTTAAGTGTCAGTAACTAGAGGGCTCAACTATAACGTGATTCATAGAAGTACCAGGCATGAGGTGGGCATGAACCTTATTAGGTAATGGGGCAGATCATCTGATCATCTGCTCACCTTGTCCCATGTCTACCCCACCAGCAAGCCCTGGCACTCCCAATGCAACACAAACATTCATAAAGTGAAAGAAAAAATTAATAAATTTAAATAATTGAAAAGAAAAGATATCTGATAAGTCAAGAAAACCACGTGTCCATAAAATGAACATTGAAATTAACTTACTTAAATTTAAAAGCCCACTTATCCCTCACCCTCTCCCTCTCCCTTCTCCCCCTCCTCCCCTCTCCTCTGTCTCCTCCCACTCCCCCCTCTCCCCCTCTCCCCCTCTCTCTGCCTCTCTCCACCTCTCTCCATCCCCTCACTCTTTTCTTCCCCCTTTCCCTTTCTTCCCCTCCCTCTCTCTCACCTTCCACCCTCCCTTCCCCCCTCCCTCCCCATTTCCCCTATCTCCCCTCTCCTCCCTCCCCTCTCACCCACTCCCCATCTCTAACCCTCTTTCACGCCTCATCTCACCCTCTCTCTACCTCTTCATCTCTCCTCTCTCCATCTCTCTCCCTCCATCTCTCTACCCCTCTCCTCATCTCCCCACTCTTTCCCTGTCTTTTTCTCCCACTCTTTCTCTCTTTTTATCTCACTGTATCTCTCTCTCTTCCTCTCTCTTTCACCCCAGCCACTGAATCCCAAGTCTTCCAAACCACCATCTAGCCCCATCTTATCCATCCCCTAAGCCCTTTATGCTGACTATACTCTAATGCATGGTCTTAACCTTAATATCGGCAGTTGAGCATATATTCTAAGCTGTCAGTTCTACATATTCCTGAGTTCTGTGCAATTGGTGGTACCATCATCTGGATACAACCTGAAACCATTGCCTAAGCCTATTCTCTCAGCTGGAATTAATTCCATTTACACTTCATGCAGCCTCGGCAAGGCCACCGGCATAATCAAAGATTAGTTGCACCCTTCTCCCCTCTCCCACCTGGCAAAAGGTATGGAAGTGTGAAAACGCACACATCTAGATTCAGAGGCAGTTTCTTACCAGCTGTTATCAAGCAACTGAACCATCCTACCACAATGAGGGAGCAGTGCTGAACTATTATCTACCTCACTGGAAACCCTCGGACTATCTTTGATCGGACTTTACTAGCTTTATCTTGCACTCAACGTTATTCACATTATTCCCTTTATCATGTATCTGTACATTGCAAATGGCTCGATTGTAATCATGTATTGTCTTTCCGCTGACTGGTTCACTGTACTCCGGTACACGTGACAATAAACTAAACTAACTAATTAACTCGCAAACTAATTAACTAACTAACTAACTAACTAAGTAATACTGCGGCACTGTTTCGAAGTGGGATGGTGGAGTGCAATCTTGTCTTACCCACCATTTTATCCTCAGCAACCAAATAATGAACTCTCATTATCTCAATATCGACACAAAAAGCTGGAGAAACTCAGTGAGTCAGGCAGCGTCTCTGGAGAAAAGGAATAGGCGATGTTTTGGATCGACACCCTTCTTCAGACTGACTGTTCCGGGCCCTTACTATGTACAAATTGGCTGTTGTATTCCTTTATTACAGTAAATACATCTTTAATAATGATTTTAATAGTCATTAATAGTCATTAACTGCTGAAAAGCCTCTCAGGAAAGGTCACATGCAAAAGTGATCTTTTATCTGCGATATTGTTGTGGTTTGTCAGCGAATTCTGCAATTAAATTTAACTTGTGGCTTTATGGAAATCAAAATATCAATTTTCTGACAAGGAAGATTGCCTTTGCTCAACTGCTTCCATTTTTATTGGGCAATGTGGCATGTAACTAGTTTTTTTTATCATATAGTTGCAGTTTGCTCAGTAAAATAGAATTTTGATGATGTGCAGTTGTTTTATTCAGCACTTGCGAACTGAAAATATATATTTTTTGGTTTAATTTAGTTTACAGATGCAGCACGGACAAAGGTCCTTCAGCCCACCAAGTCCACGCCAACCAGCGATCCATGCACATTTACACAATCCTACACACACTAGGAACAATTTACAACTTAACTAATCCAATTAACCTAAAAACTTGTATGTCTTTGGGGTGTGGGAGGAAACCGGAGCTCCCGGAGAAAACCCACGGAGGTCACGGGAAGAATGTACAAACTCCATACAGACAGCACCCGTAGTCAAGATCGAACCTGGGTGTCTGGCGCTGTAAGGCAGCAGCTCTACACTGCGCCACCGTGCCGACCTCTATTTCTAGAGAGGGACACAATTGCAATCAATTCTGGTTGAATGGTTCACAAGTTCATAGAAACATAGAAATTAGGTGCAGGAGTAGGCCATTCGGCCCTTCGAGCCTGCACCGCCATTCAATATGATCATGGCTGATCATCCAACTCAGTATCCTGTACCTGCCTTCTCTCCCTTTAGCCACAAGGGCCACATCTAACTCCCTCTTAAATATAGCCAATGAACAGGCCTCAACTACCTTCTGTGGCAGAGAATTCCAGAGATTCACCACTCTCTGTGTGAAAAATGTCTTTCTCATCTTGGTCCTAAAAGACTACCCCCTTATCCTTAAACTGTGACTCCTTGTCACAAGTTATAGGAGTAGAATTCCCCATTCAATCATAATTGCATTTTCCTGCCTTCTTCCCATAACCATTGACACCCGTTCTAATCAAGAATAGTAAGATTAAACAAGAGCTTACCTAAGTTTGAAGTTTGATCTTTATTTTATAAGGAGTTACTTAGGTGATTACATGAAGAACCCCGCCAATGCGCCTGCGCGTCAATCTTCAAAGCAGCGGTGTGAGATCACAAAAAACAACAAGTGAAGTAATATAGTCTCATAATAAAACGAGTAATACAAGAACTTCCATCTGACCTTTATGATAGAGGGTAGGGTCGTGGTGGGCACGTAATCACCTACGTAACTCATAAAATAAAGATCAAACTTCAAACTTAGGTAAGCTCTCGTTTAATCTTACTATTTTACTTCGGAGTCATGTGAGTGACTACGTGAAGATTTTAAAGCTTTGTGATTTCATGCCGTAGATCAATCCCGGCTTCTCACTGCATTGATTGACTCGGAACGAGAATAATCAATCATGCATTCATAATAACATTTGTACCACAAATGCAGTAATTCATTTCAATAATGAAATTAATCAGATCCCCTTTAAACCAGAGGAATTTACACAGAAGTTAAAATAGTTTCTGCAAACAATCCCGCATTAACAATAGGCCGATGGTAAAAATGTTGAAACATCAACTCATTGGACCACCCGGCGGCTGCGAGGATATGGTCGACGGGGACGTCTTTTGCCCTGGCCGCCGACGTTTCTGCTGCCCTAGGCAAGTGAGACGTAAAAACATCAGTGTTAATACCAGCAGCTGTTAAGACTTCTTTTATCCATCTGGAAATAGTCTGTACTGAAACTCTCTTGTGTGGTTTCTTGTGTGTGATCAACAACCCAGTTTCCGTATTTCTCAAATTCTTTGTGACCTCCATGTATTGTAACAAATATGTCTTAACACAGAGACAAGGATCATTTGGATATGCTGCTAGCACAATTTTAAATCCTGTCACACCTGGCCTACTTTGCTTTAGTAGGTCATAGATATAGAATGTAACCTTGTCTTCAGTTACTTCCATCCTGTCTATTTGTAATTTTCAAGTGTTTGACCTCGTTTTGCTGTCACTAATGCCATAAGCATGACTACTTTCATACTGAGCTTGGCCAAAAGTAAAGACACACTTGGTGACCATTCACAAAGTAGTTTCAGTACCACACTTACATCCCAGATTGTCATGTACCTAGGTTCCAGTGGTTTGGAATTAAAGATTCCTTTCATTAGTCTGGAAACAAGTGGGTGTGACCCAATTGAGTTTCTTTCTGAATCCAGAACCAAATATGAGGACAATGCACTTCTGGCTGAATTAATTGCACTACAACTCAGACCTTCATCATAATAAAGTTTTGACAGAAATTCTAAACATTTGAAATATCTGCAGTACTATATTCCACATTCTTTTGTACACAGAACTCTTCCCATTTCTTAATATAAGAAAGGTACTGTTTTTTAAGTGCTCTTCCTCCAGGCTGCCGTAAGCATGTCCACAGTACGCTCAGACAGTCCTCGCCCCAGAAAAGGCCTTCTTAAAACCTGCAAATCAACAAATCCAAACGATCATATAATGGATGTTGTTCCCCTGTTACAGGGTGCAGCAATAAATTACTCCTTTTTGGGACTTTCATCAACATTTGTGTTGTTAATTCTAATATCAACGGATACCATGGCTGTGTAGGCCAATCTGGTACTACCAATACCCCTGAAGCAGCATCTTGCCTGATTTTAAGCAAACATTGGCTTATGAGGCAGAAAGGTGGAAATATATATGAAAACATAACACCCCAATATAGCGAGAAAGCATCAATCGCTACTGCTCCTGGATCTGGTTCCCATGAGACATATCTCGATAGCTGATGATTCAGTCTAGATGCGAACAAGTCGATGTCGGGCATTCCAAATCTGATTACTATATCATTGAATACCTCTCGATTCAACATCCATTCTTTATTATCATGGAACTTTCGTGACCTGGTGTCTGCTATCGTGTTCATTCTACCTGGTAGCTAGATAGCTGAAATCCAAATGTTCTTTTCAATACACCAAGACCAAAGTTGGTTAGCCATTTTGTCACATGACACCGACTTGATTCCACCCATATCATTAATATAGGCAACTGCTGTTGTGTTATCAATTTGAACTTGAACATGCCTTTTAGTTGTGTTATAACAATAAGCTTGGAGTCCATAGAAACATCCTAAAAGCTCCAAATAGTTAATTCCCCATGTCTGCAGTAACAATGACTCTTCCTGATTCCATCTGCCTCCGCAGCTAGATGCTAAGTCAGTTGCACCCCATCCTAGTGCACTGGCATCAGTTTGTAATATCATGGAAGGTTGTTCAATCAGCACTTTGCCGGAACTGCTTGAGACATGTAGAATCCATCACTGCAGATCAGAAACAG
>CM075983.1:52406506-52493768 GCA_038087875.1 Malacoraja senta | reverse complement strand
CAGCTGAAGCAATCACCCCAGGACAATTTGCCTCTTACCCACCTTTGTATTTGTGCAGTTGGTTGAGTGGAATTTCTGGTCAGTGTTGATAATGAGGAATTGGGTAATGTTACTCATTTAGTTTGTAGAAGTGTCTCGACCCGAAACGTCACCCATTCCTTCTCTCCAGAGATGCTGCCTGTCCCGCTGAGTTACTCCAGCTTTTTGTGTCTATCTGTGGTTTAAACCAGCATCTGCAGTTCCTTCTTACACCTTGGGTGATGTTAATGTCATTGAACATCAAGGTTCATAAGTGATAGGAGCAGAATTAGACCATTCGGCCCATCAAGTCTACTCTGCCAATCAATCATGGCTGGTCTATCTCTCCCTCCTAACCCCATTCTTCTGCCTTCTTCCCATAACCCCTGACACCCGCACGAATCAAGAATCTATTTATCTCTGCCTTAAAAATATCCATTGACGGCCTCCACAGCCTTTTGTGGCAATGAATTCCACAGATTCACCACAGATTCTGACTAAAGAAATTCCTCCTCATCTCTTTCCTAACGGAACGTCCTTTAATTCTGAGGCTATGACCTCTGGTCCTGGACCCTCCCACATAGACCCTTGCTGGTACTGATGTTACTTGCCAATTAGCATCCAACGATCTGTCAGTTTTTGCTTCATGCAAGCTTAAAGGGGCCTGTCCCACTGTACGAGCTAATTCAAGAGCTCTCCTGAGTTTCCCCTGATTCGACCTCGGAGAATTACGGTAATAGCCGAAAATGGGTACTCGGGGCTCTTGTGGACATTTTTCAACATGTTGAAAAATCTTCACGAGTCTTCCCGAGCTTACCGCGTTTCCCGAGTACCTGCCGTTAGCGTTACGAGCCGCTAAGAGACGTACGTACCCGCTACGTACATTCTACGTGCTTACCACGAGTTTGATTTTTTTTTTACTTGGGAGAGCTCTTGAATTAGCTCGTACAGTGGGACAGGCCCTTAATTCTCTGAGTTCGAATTAGGGGAAACTCAGGAGAACTCTTAAATTAGCTCGTACAGTGGGACAGCCCAATAATGCTTCATGCAGCTCAGGAGCTGCAGATGGAATTGAATGTTGTGGCAGTCATAATTGTGGCAATCATAATTCAACATCGACACTGCTGACATTATGATAGATGGAAGTTTGGCGATGAAGCAACAAAAGATGGCTTTCCCTGGGACATCTGAGGATCTCCTGTTGTGATATCCTGTGACTGGGATCAACCACACTAAAGTCTGAAGAAGGGTCCTGAACTGCAATGTCATCTGACATTTCCCTCCACAGATGAAGCCATTGATTTCTTCCAGCATTTAGTTTTTTGTTCTAGCATCTGCAGTTTCTTGTGTCTACAACCACTATGTGACTTCCTCTATGTGAAGTCTGCCTCCAACCATTGTAGGTTGATTTCCCTGTGATGGCCATTGACTTCAATTTTATCAAAGTTCCGTAATGTTACACGGACAAATATTGATTGGAAATCAAGGAGGTCCTCTACTGCTGAAATTCAGACATTTGGTTGGACTAAGACGGTGATGAGGTTTGGAGTGAAGCAGTCATGGCAAAACCAAGTGGTGCATCTGTAAATTGGTTAGCAGTGTATAAATGGCATTTCATAGCACTTGTGCAACTGGATCGGAACAGCTTGGTTCAAGGGCCAGCTTGTTCTGGAGTGCAGGTCCTCAATCCCACAACCACTGCCCATTACTTTCTCTGTGTTCAGTGCTTTTTGATATTAAGCTGTGTGATTGAGTTGGCTGGGGATCAGCCTCTGTGATAGTGAGGATCTCAAAAAGAAGTGAGATGGATCAATTCAACTCTTCAGGCTGAACACAATATCTTTAGCACTCACATGCTTGCCTCACTGTCAATGAGGATTGTAATGGTAGGAAGGAACTGCAGATGTTGGTTTAAACCAAAGATAGGCACAAAATGCTGGGGTAACTCAGCGGAACATCATCTCTGGAGAAAAAGAATAGGTGACGTTTCGGGTCGAGACCCTTCTTCAGACTAATGTTTTTGGGACCTCCCCTCTTCATGACCAGTCACAGCTGGATAATGGACGGTTGTGAAACTTGGATAATATCTGCTGGTTGTGAGATCACCTAGCTCTTTGTCTATTGCATATTTTTTAAGCAAGTATATAGTTCTGTTTTGCAATATCTCAATGCTAACACTTCATCATGTTTAGGTTTATCCAGTACTGGCAATTCTGGAAATACTCATGAACTGATGCAGTATCTGTTGACAGATAGCTAGGTGATTTAAAGTCAATAGCTGTTGAGCAGAAACAGCATCTGCAGAATTCTACATTATGAGTGTTTCCCCCTATGCGTGTTCTTAGCATGGAAGATATCAATCTCCAATATTTATCCAACAGTATTGCATTTAATTAATCCTGCTGAAAAAGGTTTTCAATGTGGAAATATGAGAATTATTAGAAGACCGATGTTTGATTGATTTGCCTCCTAATATTTTCAACCAGGATTAACATAGATTTTTTTAAATTATTGCTGACATGTAATAGTCTTTCATTGTCCCCCTGGTCTTTCACCCACCAGCCTTCGCATCGAGCATGTTATTTTTCCACATTACCGCCAGCTACAATGTGATCCCACCACCTGTTGCTTCCCCCACCACTTCTGCTTTCTGCAGGCGTCACTACCATCATGACTCCCTGATTCACACATCCCCCTTCATGCCCACAAGACGTACCTTCACCCTCGCCACCATCCAGGGACCAAACGGTTCTTTCAGATGAGTCACAGATTCACGTGAATCTCCTCTGACCTCGTCTATTGCATTAGGTTTTCTCGATATGGCTTCTCCAGTGGGAGATACAGTGTATCAGTGAGAACAAGCGCATGGTACGCAATGCTTTGACAAGCATCTTCCCCCATGCCCCTGAAGCACCCACACTTGCCCTCCTATTCCCACACTTGCCTGCCTGCCCTAGGCCTTCTCCATTGCCAGGATGAGGCCAAAAGGAAACTGGAGACACAGCACCTCATTTTCCACCTTGGTAGTGTACAACCTGAAGGCCTGAAAGTTGTATTGCCTATTTTCAGTAGCCGGCTCCCCCAGGAGCTTCCTTCCACACATGCCCTCTGTCCTATAACGCCCGCCCCTACACTCACCATCTTCCCCATCACTCACACACTACTCCCATTACATCCCCATCTCCCGCAGTTCCCAAAGTTAGACACAAAATGCTGGAGTAACTCAGCGAGACAGGCAGTATCTCTGGAGAGAAGGAATGGGTGACGTTTCACGTCGATATGTGGACAGATTATCGAAAGATGCCAAAGCAAAAATGTTGCCTTAGTGGGTGACTTTGACTGGGACTTGCTCAGTGCCAAAGGCTTAGATGGGGCACAATTTGTGAGGTGGACCCAAGTGGGTTTCTTGAAACCGTATGTGGATAATCCAACCCATGAAGGGAGTATGCTGGACCTTGTGTTGGGGAAATGAGCCTGGACAGGTAACTGATGTTACAGTAGAAGAATATTTTGGGGAATAGTGATCACAACTCCAAGTTACATAGATACATAGATACATAGAAAATAGGTGCAGGAGTAGGCCATTCGGCCCTTCGAGCCTGCACCGCCATTCAATATGATCATGGCTGATCATCCAACTCAGTATCCCGTACCTGCCTTCTCTCCATACCCCCTGATCCCCTTAGCCACAAGGGCCACATCTAACTCCCTCTTAAATATAGCCAATGAACTGGCCTCAACTACCCTCTGTGGCAGAGAGTTCCAGAGATTCACCACTCTCTGTGTGAAAAAGTTTTTCCTCATCTCGGTCTTAAAGGATTTTCCCCTTATCCTTAAGCTGTGACGCCTTGTCCTGGACTTCCCCAACATCGGGAACAATCTTCCTGCATCTAACCTGTCCAACCTCATAAGAATTTTGTACGTATCTATAAGATCCCCTCTCAATCTCCTAAATTCTAGCGAGTATAAGCCAAGTCTATCCAGTCTTTCTTCATATGAAAGTCCTGACATCCCAGGAATCAGTCTGGTGAGCCTTCTCTGCACTCCCTCCATGGCTATAATGTCCTTCCTCAGATTTGGAGACCAAAACTGTACGCAATACTCCAGGTGTGGTCTCACCAAGACCCTGTACAACTGCAGTAGAACCTCCCTGCTCCTATACTCAAATCCTTTTGCTATGAAAGCTAACATACCATTCGCTTTCTTCACTGCCTGCTGCACCTGCATGCCTACTTTCAATGACTGGTGTACCATGACACCCAGGTCTCGCTGCATCTCCCCATTTCCTAATCGGCCACCATTTAGATAATAGTCTGCTTTCCTGTTTTTGCCACCAAAGTGGATAACCTCACATTTATCCACATTATACTGCATCTGCCAAACATTTGCCCACTCACCCAGCCTATCCAAGTCACCTTGCAGTCTCCTAGCATCCTCCTCACAGCTAACACTGCCCCCCAGCTTAGTGTCATCCGCAAACTTGGAGATGTTGCCTTCAATTCCCTCATTCAGATCATTAATATAAATTGTAAATAGCTGGGGTCCCAGCACTGAGCCTTGCGGTACCCCACTAGTCACTGCCTGCCATTGTGAAAAGGACCCGTTTACTCCTACTCTTTGCTTCCTGTTTTGCCAGCCAGTTCTCTATCCACATCAATACTGAACCCCCAATACCGTGTGCTTTAAGTTTGTGTACTAAGTTTGAAGATTGTTTTGGATAGGGAGAAGGCTGGACCTTGCAAGAGTGTGCTAAACTACAACGTTATTAGGCAGGAGCTCGGGAGAGTGCACTGGGAACAATTGTTATTGGGCAAGTCCACATCTGGCATGTGGGAGTTGTTTGAAGGCCACTTTGTTGATGTTGCAGCAAGGAGGAGGGATAAGGTTGGCAAAGTAAGGGAATCTGGATGGCCAAAGAGGTTGTAAATTTGGTCAAAACAAACCAGGAAGCTCATGCAAAAGGTCCAGCATGTTCCCTTCTTGGGCGGGGGGGGGGGGGGGGGGTCCAGAGAAGGTATACAAGAATGATCCCAGGAATGAGTAGGTTAACCTATGATGAGCATTTGTCGGCGCTGGGCCTGTACTGGTTGGAGTTAGAAGGATGAGGGGGGACCTCATTGAAAGATAGAGAGTAGTGAAAGACTTGGATAGAGTGGATGTGGAGAGGATGTTTCCACTAGTGGGAGAGTCTAGGACTAGATGTCATAGCCTCAGAATTAAAGGATGTTCTTTTAGGAAGGAGATGAGGAGAAATGTCTTTAGTCAGAGGGTGGTGAATCTGTGGGATTCTCTGCCACAGAAGGCTGTCGAGGCCAAGTCAGTGGATAGATTCTTGATTAGTATTGGTGTCAGAGGTTTTGGGGAGAATGCTAGAGAATGGGGTTAGGAGGGAGAGATAGATCAGCCATGATTGAATGATGGAGTAGACTCGATGGGCCGAATGGCCTAATTCTACTCCTATTCCTTATGGCCATAATGGGTTAATGAGGGATAATCAGCATGGTTTTTCCACAAGGCAGTCGTGTGTTGATCGAGTTTTTTGAGGACATGACAAAGGTGATCGATGAGGGTAGGGTGGTGGATGCCATCAACATAGATTTGAGTAAGACATTTGATAAAGTCCCCATGGTAGGCTGACCCAGAAGATTAAGATTCATGGGATTATAGTGACTTGGTTGTATGGATTACTGATAGAAGACATAGGGTTGTGGTGGAAGGACAATATTCAGGCTGGAGGTCTGGGACCAGTGGAGTTTTGCAGGGGTCAATGCTGGGTTTGCAGCTGTTTGTGGAGTATATGTAACTAACTTGGACATGAACGTAGATGGATTGGTCAGTAAGTTTTTAGATGTTTACAAGAAGGTTGGGGTCATGTGGAATAATTCAGTGGGATTTAGACCAGCTCCAAAACTGGCTGGATAAATGTCAGATAGAGTTTAATCTGAGCAAGTGTGAGGTGTGGGAAGTCAAGTGTAAGGGGGAAATAAACAATTAATGGAATGAAATTTAAGAGCATTGATGCACAGACGGATACCTCCTTGAAAGACAACACAAGTAGATGGCATGGTAAAGAAGGCATTTCGTATGCTTGCTTTCATAGGTTAGGGCACTGAGTATCAGTCATAATTCAACTTTACAGAATTTTGGTTAGGCTGCAATTGGAGTATTGTGTGCAGTTCTGCTTGTCCCATTACAGGATGGGTCTGGAGGCTTTGGAAAGAGTGCAAAGAAAGTTTACCAGAATGATGCCTGGCTTAGGGCCTATGAACTACAAGGAGAGGTTGGAGAGAAAGGATTGTTTTCTCTGGAATGCTGGAGCGTGCATGATGACCTGATAAAGGTGATAAAATCACACGGCATACATGGCATAGACAGTCAGAATCTTGTTCCCAGATTGGAAAATCAAATACTAGAGTGCAGAGCTTCAAGGTGAGAGAGGCAAAGTTTAAATGAGTTATGCAGTGCTAGTATTTTGCACAGAGGGATGTGAGTGCCTGGAATGTGTCAACATATGCTCGTGGCATTTAAAAGACTTAGATATGCATTTGGATATGCAAACAATAGTGATGTAGCCTTGTACAAGTAGACAAATGATGGCATCATGTTCGCCACAGACATTGTGGGCCAAAGGGCCGATTCTTGTGCTGTACCGTTTTATGTTCTCTGTGTAAGTCTGCGCTACAATTTAGGAGAATTGGAGGGGAGTGTCACCGATTACTCAATCAAATTTATTGGCTCGTTGGTCTGGTGGTATGATTCTCGCTTAGGGTGCAAGAGATCCTGGGTTGAAATCCAGGATGAGCCCTCGTTTTATAGCAGCACGGTGTGGTAGCAGTAGAGCTACTGCCTTACAGCGCCAGAGACCCAGGTTCGATCCTGACTATGGGTGCTTGTCTATATGGAGTTTGTACGTTCTCCCCGTGACCGCGTGGGTTTTCTCCGAGATCTTCGGTTTCCTCCCACACTCCAAAGACTTATAGGTTTGTAGGTTAATTGGCTTGGTATAAATGTAAATTTCCCTAGAGTGTGTAGGATAGTGTAAATGAGCAGGGATGGCGGGTTGGTGCGGACGCAGTAGACCAAGGGGCCTGTTTCCGTGCTGCATCTCTAAACTAAACTAACTAAACTAACTTCTACAGGTGTAAGGTAGTGAGCATGTTGACTAGTTACATCATGGCTTAGTTCTGTAACTTGAAAGATCAGGAATGAAGGAGGCCAGAGAAAGTGGTGGTCATTACCTGGTCTATCATGGGTATTGACTTTGCCACCATTGAAGGGACCTGCAGGAAGCACTGCCACAAAATGTCAGCTAATATTATCAAAGACGCACACCACCCTCTCATCTCACTGCTAATATCAGGAAGATACATAGATACATAGATACATAGAAAATAGGTGCAGGAGTAGGCCATTCGGCCCTTCGAGCCTGCACCGCCATTCAATACGATCATGGCTGATCATCCAACTCAGTATCCCGTACCTGCCTTCTCTCCATACCCCCTGATCCCTTTAGCCACAAGGGCCACATCTAATTCCTTCTTAAATATAGCCAATGAACTGGCCTCAACTACCCTCTGTGGCAGAGAGTTCCAGAGATTCACCACTCTCTGTGTGAAAAAGTTTTTCCTCATCTCGGTCCTAAAGGATTTCCCCCTTATCCTTAAGCTGTGACCCCTTGTCCTGGACTTCCCCAACATCGGGAACAATCTTCCTGCATCTAGCCTGTCCAACCCCATAAGAATCTTGTACGTTTCTATAAGATCCCCTCTCAATCTCCTAAATTCTAGCGAGTATAAGCCAAGTCTATCCAGTCTTTCTTCATATGAAAGTCCTGACATCCCAGGAATCAGTCTGGTGAACCTTCTCTGCACTCCCTCTATGGCTATAATGTCCTTCCTCAGATTTGGAGACCAAAACTGTACGCAATACTCCAGGTGTGGTCTCACCAAGACCCTGTACAACTGCAGTAGAACCTCGCTGCTCCTATACTCAAATCCTCTTGCTATGAAGGCCAACATACCATTCGCTTTCTTCACTGCCTGCTGCACCTGCATGCCTACTTTCAATGACTGGTGTACCATGACACCCAGGTCTCGCTGCATCTCCCATTTCCTAATCGGCCACCATTTAGATAATAGTCTGCCTTCCCGTTTTTGCTACCAAAGTGGATAACCTCACATTTATCCACATTATACTGCATCTGCCAAACATTTGCCCACTCACCCAGCCTATCCAAGTCACCTTGCAGTCTCCTAGCATCCTCCTCACAGCTAACACTGCCCCCCAGCTTAGTGTCATCCGCAAACTTGGAGATGTTGCTTTCAATTCCCTCGTCCAGATCATTAATATAAATTGTAAATAGCTGGGGTCCCAGCACTGAGCCTTGCAGTACCCCACTAGTCACTGCCTGCCATTGTGAAAAGGACCCGTTTACAGAAGCCCGAGAACTGTCACCTCCAGATTCCAAACAGCTTTTCCCCATCAACCAGCAGGCTCATGAAGCACTCTGCTCAACCTTGAGCGCAAATCTACCTCAGCAATGATCTACAATGGACTTTGTTTTGGTTGCACCACGTAGAATAGCTTCCACTGTATGGCCTAGTTACTTTGTGAATGGATGAATGAATGAATGAATGATATTATATTGCCACATGTGACAGTGAAGTCACAGTTTTGCATACCCAGGGCACCAACAAGGTTAAAAAGAATCCCGCACCAGGTCCTCCTTTGTCCCCCCCCCCCCTCATGGAGGCCCCCCCACACTAACATTTAGTGCAAGATATAACATTGAGATTTGATAAAGTTCGATTACAGCTAATTCAAAGGTCTCCAATGAGGTAGATGGGAGGTCAGGACCTCACTCTCGCTGATGAGATGACCATTCAGTGGCATGATAACAGCTGGGAAGGAACTGTTCCTGAATCTGGCGGTACAGGTATGTGTTTTCAAACCTCTGTATCCCTTGCCTGATGGGAGAGGGGAGAAGAAGGAGTGATGGGAAAAGATTAAAGCGATATGGGCCAACTGTAGGCAGTTGATTAGAAGGAACAAGGATCTGCAGATTCTGGTTTACAAAAGAATGCACAGAGTGCTGGAGTAACCAAGCAGGTCAGGCAACATCCCTGGAGAACATGGATAGGTGGAATTTCAGGTCGGGACCCTTCTTCAGATGGACTCCTCAGTAGAGGCCTTGCCTTTAATTCGATGTCCATAAGTTTAGTTTATTGTCATGTGTCCCAAGGTACAGTGAGTAGAAGATGAGTGCTTGATGATCTACAGAAACCCGGTGGGCTGATGGGCCTTTTTTGCTGCATGACTCTGTCAAAGTCATCTACAGCTATTTTGACACAATTCTTGGAAATGGTTATTCACTTTTTCAACTTAAAGGTATGTTGTCCCTTGAGGTTCCCACTTCCATTCTAGTTGTGCTAATTCTGAGGCAGCTGATGAAACCAATGTGGTACATGCAAACTCTACCATGGATGAGTAAGGAGCTGCTTAATGGATAATGGTTGGTGAGTGGATAGTTCGGGAAGTTTGTAGTTGTCGCGACGTTTATTCTGGGCCGATTTATGCTGCTAGACAGTGGGCTTTAGGGTGCAAATGCCACACATGCACTCTTTCTCCATTCTGAGTAAGCATGGGCCAGGGATTCCCTTAGGTCAATGGGAAGGCTTTGAGAACATCTTTAATCCACCTGGTAATATTTGCATTGTAGACTTTCTCAATCCGATGCTATACCTTCAACTCCAACAAGCTTCCTGCTGATGTGGAACTAACTTACAGGACACTGTTTAACCACTCTGAAACCAAGGTCACTTCAACTTTAGTCACTGAGCTACAGTTTGCATACAATGCTTGGGTACAGATATGTTTGAAGGCCAAGCTCCAAGTCATTGTTGGCATGTTTATTGAAGCATATAAGTGAATGAGCTTTGCACAACATCAATAGCCCTCTACCAATCTGACTAGAAACTTCCAAATACAACACTGAACGTTATAGATTAGTAATCGTATCTTGGGAGACAGCTCCAAACACAGGCAGACATGGATGATGACAATCATCATTGCATTCATTAAACCAATGCAGCGTTTGGCTCTATGAAGAAAAGTGTTCCCGGCCAGAAGTTTAACCTGGCGTACACCATATCTTCTACCAGGCAGCAGTGATCCCTAGCCTCCTGATTTATGGATCTCCTTTATCAGGTGCATGGAAGCATTGAAGGGGTAACACTAAAGATGGTCTCTGCAACAAATCCACCAAAGCTATTGGTAGCATAAGCAAACCAATATGTATCTACTCCCACACCACATTCCCCTGCACTGAATCCTTTATCATACTTCGTTAGATGTGTTGGCTAAGCTGAGTGAGTCCCAATACATTCTCTACTCTGAGTTCTGTCAAGGCAAAGGATTCTACGGTACTGATGTCTCAATTAACTGTTTCATGTTTATTTGTAGATTTGTACTAGATGTGGACAAGGAAGGTTAGACATAAGTTCACTCCTGGTTTTTCTTTCCTGCTGGGGAGCTTATCTAAGGACATTAATCTTATAGAGGTGTACAAAATCATGCAAGGAATAGATCGGGTAGATGCACAGTCTCTTGCCCAGAGTAGGGGAATTGAGGAACAGCAGGCATAGGTTAAAGGTAAAGGGGAAAAGATTTAATAGGAATCTGAGGGGTAACCAAAGGGTGGTGGGTGTACGGAACAAGCTGCCAGAGGAGGCAGTTAAGGCAGGGACTATCCCAAGGTTTATGAAAGAGTTAGACAGGTACATGGATAAGACAGGTTTGGAGGAATATGGGCCAAACACGGGCAGGTGGGACTAGTGGGACATGTTGGCTGGTGTGGGCAAGTTAGGCCGAAGGGCCAGTTTGCATGCTGTATCACTCTATGACTCTTTGTCTCTATTTAACGCAAGATCACCAGCCTGAACCATAGTAGCAAATGATGGTCAACGATTGACATTAATTGATGAGTAAATCCTCATAGTCCTGGCAGCTTTTGGTGGCCATATCCAGGTAAGATTTTCACATCTCCTAAATGCAATTTGGACACACGTTATGACAATGCTGATATTATTAATGTTAGCTGGTCGTTTAAAATATTACAAATATGTCTGTGTGGGATCAGTCGTCAGACTGCCCAACATCAACTCTACCTTAAAGCAGGCACCAGCGGACACATACTGAATCTCTGACGTTTCAAGCCAATGTCTTTATCACTGTGAAGGTGAACATCAGTGTCCCACTTACCTCCGCACATATACCACAGTGTGTCACCCAGTCTTCTGCCACAGCTGGACAACCATTGACTTCCCAATCAAATTGCTCTGGCCTGCCGCATATCTTGTAGGATCTACTGAATCCCACGACAGAAAGCAAAGAACAAACGACACTTAGCTGAGCCAGACACCTTGTGTCACATTTATTCCAGAAGCCCCTTTTACCTACATTCTCACTAATCGTACCCCATCTGTAGATAAGGCCAATTAGTGCGTCTGACCTTGGAGTTGTTATTGAGCTCTTGTGGCTGGACCTTCTCGTGCGGCTACAGGCGAATCGCCAGCGGTGACAGGCTGTACGCAAACCAACGTGGGTGTCAAAGCGCCACAATCTCTTCAAAACTCTCCTCTTATGCAGGGCCATTAGATCAGCATCTGAAACCTTGGCTCCAAATCATGTCGACAAAACCAGGTTGTAAAAAAAAAAAAATTGTTCGGCACGGACTTGAATGGCCGAGATGGCCTGTTTCCGTGCTGTAATGGTTATATGGTTATATATGGTTATTCAATGGATTATGAAGGTTATGAATGTTTTCAAAATTTCACAGAAAACTGATGGGTTGGTGGAGAGAATCGTTTCCACTGACGTCATATTTCAGTATTAGATGGCATTGTCTAAAAATTAGAACTGGGCATTAAACAATGACGGTGATACGAGCAATTGCAGAGGCTGGGGGAAATGTTTGAGCAATAAAAAAACAACTGGCTGGGGGAAATGTTTTGACCCAAAACATCTATTTCCCTTCCCAGATGCTGCCTGACCCACTGAGTTCCCCCAGCAGTTTGATATTTTGTTTCAAGGAATGATGTTCAGAAGCATTTTGATTAGAAAAGGGTATAGAAATTATTTTCCCAAAGATGTGTGTCCATCGTTAAGTTAAAACCTGCATTTGATTGATTTTGTGAATCAAATTTATTAAAGAGCAGGAAGAGGTAGGCAATTGGAATTAGATCACACATCAACCATGATTTTACTGAAGGGCGAAGGACAAACTAGCCCATTCTGTTCCTATGTTCATACCTACTTTGTGTCTGTGATCCCATGTTTGGATGCTGGGAATATTTGGTTATGTTACAGACACAAAGTACATGTGGGTTTTATCATTTTATGAACAGCTGCCAGGAGAACAGTACCAAAATAATCTCCCTGCATCACCTTTAAAAAAAATAAAATTCAAGTGCTTTTATCTCTAGTGTATCTGTTTGAAACCATCGGAGCACATTCTGTGGACAAGCTCATTTTTCCAACATGAGATTGGAAGGCATCAACCAGACGTCTGAAGAAGGATCTCGACCGGAAACTTCACCCCATTCCTTCTATCCAGAGATGCTGCCTGTCCCGCCGAGTTACTCCTGCATTTTATGTTGATCTTCGGTGTAAACCAGCATCTGCGGTTCCTCACTAAACATTTTCTGTTAATCTTCTGATTCCTGTGTGGTTGTTTAACAGTGGCTTTCAAACAGTTCTGTGTTATGTCTCTTTCCTAAACTCTGAAACAAAACTTCTTGTTACCGACAGGGAACTAATTTAAAGATACATAGCATAGAAAGATGCCAAAGAAACAAGGTTGCTTTAGTGGGTGATTTTAACTTTCCCAATATTGACTGGGACGTGCTCAGTGCCAAAGGCTCAGATGAGGCAGAATTTGTGAGGTGTATCCATGAGAGTTGCTTGAAACAGTATGTGGATAGTCCAACCTGATAAGAGAACATACTGGACCTAGGAAAATAAGCTAGGCCAGGTGATTGGTATTTCAGTGGAAGACATTTTGGGGATATTGATCACAACTCTGTATGTTTTAAGATTACTTTGAATACGGAGATGACGGCCTTGCGGGAAGTTGCTAAATTGAAGTAAGGCAAACAACAATTGCTCGCATTTGGGGATAGTCAGGCAATATTAGGGGTGCTAATCCAGTGTTTTGAGGTGCCTTGTTTTCTAAACACATTGGAGAGTATTCTGCTGCTCATTAAGTTATTAGATGATGTAAGGTTTGAAAACTTCTCAGTTGGCTGACAGCCGTGCTGGCTCAATGAGGGCATTGTGAATTTTGACATTCATTTCTGCCTTCACTGAGAGGTGGTTCCTATGACGGGGAAAGGAACTCATTTGCAACAGCGCTGGAGGAACTCAGCAAGTCAGGCAGCATCTGTGGAGGGAATGGACAGACAACGCTTCAGCACAGGATCTTCAGACTGATTGGAGTTGGGGTGAAAAAAACTGCAAAAGAGGTCGGGGTGGGCTAAAGACTGGTAAAGGACTGGCGCATTCCTTCTCTCCAGAGATGCTGCCTGTCCCGCTGAGTTACTCCAGCATCTGGTGTCTATCTACTGGCAAATGATAGATGGATACAGGTGAGGTTCGATAGGCAGATGGGTGGAGTAAGTTTTAAAGGCTGGAGTAAGAGATGCGAAGGAGATAAAAGGATTTCAGACAAAGATTTTGGATAATGTGAAAAGAGGAGGATAGAAATGTAAAGCCAGAGGGAGGGATGGGAAGAAGGGGATGGGGGCTGGGTGGGGGGGGGGGGGGTGAAAGAGGGTGATTGAGATACAGTGAAAAGTTTAGCTTTGCATGTTATCCAACACAATGCATAGATACAATCAACCATTTAGAACGGAGACGAGGAAACACTTTTTCTCACAGAGAGTTGTGAGTGTGGAATTCTCTGCCTCAGAGGGCGGTGGAGGCAGGTTCTCTGGATACTTTCAAGAGAAAGCTAGATAGGGCTCTTAAAGATAGTGGAGTCAGGGGATATGGGGAGAAGGCAGGAACGGGGTACTGATTGGGGATGATCAGCCATGATCACATTGAATGGCGGTGCTGGCTAGAAGGGCCAAATGGCCTACTCCTGCACCTAATGTCTATTGTCTATGTCAAACCTAAGTAGCCTAGTTTATGGAAGGATCGTTAAGAAGCCGGATAACAGAAGGGAAGAAGCTGTTCCCGAGTCTGGTGATGTTCGCTTTCAAGCTTCTGTACCTTTTGCTAGATGGGAGCAGGGAGATGGAATGTCTGGGGTGTGACCAGTCTTTGAATATATTAGGTGCTTTGAGGCAGCATGAAGTGTCTATGGCAGGCAGTTGGACTGTGTGATGGACTGGGCTACATCTACAACTGTTGTGGTTTTGGACAGAGCTGTTCCCAAACAAATGTGTAGGAAGGAACTGCAGATGCTGGTTTACACCGAAGATAGACACAAAAAGCTGGAGTAACTCAGCGGGACAGGCAGCATCTCTGAAGAAAAGGAATAGGTGATGTTATGACTCTTCAACCAAATTGTGATGCAACCCAAAAGTATGCTTTCTATGGTGCACTTTATAATTTTGCATTTAAGAAGTTTGTAAGAGTCATTGGGGACATGATGAATGTCCTTGTCTCCGAAGGAATTAGAGGTATTGGTGTGCTGCCTGCGCTGTTGCACCGATTATGGTTGCTCCACATGGGTAATATTAATGCCAAGGAACTTTAAGCTCTCAACCATTTCCACTTCTGCACCATTGATCCAGCGTGCCAGATGCTGTAACTGTGTGGTGAGTCGAGAGGGTGATTTTTTAGTTTCGTTTGGAGATACAGTGCAGAAACAGGCCCCTCAGCCCACTGAGTCCGCACCTACGCACACCATTTACAATTATTACCGATGCCATAGAACCTACAAACCTGTACGTCTTTGGAGTGTGGGAGGAAACCAGAGCACCTGGAGGAAACCGACGCAGTTAGGGGAAGAACATACAAACTCCGTACAGAAACACCTGTGGTCAGGATTGAACCCAAGTCTCTGGCGCTGTAAGGCAGTAACTCTACCGCTGCTCCACTGTGCCACCCTTTCTGTGGAAAAAAGAACTTCCCAAATTAATCAAATACAATGCAACCTCTGGAGATAGGACAGAGGGGTTTTACTGAAGCTGGAAGAGAAGTTAGGTAGATAAAATAAATAAATGGGTGAGTAGCCATGCCAAGTTAAGGAATAATGCATCCACAGTCATTCCCAATTGTAAGCCTCGGAGCACAAACATGGATATGTGTAGGAAGCAACTGCAGATGCTTGTTTAGCATGTATATCTCGTTATAATAACCTCAGACACTTGC
The DNA here is from genome assembly GCA_038087875.1 of Malacoraja senta. Taxonomy (NCBI): domain Eukaryota; kingdom Metazoa; phylum Chordata; class Chondrichthyes; order Rajiformes; family Rajidae; genus Malacoraja; species Malacoraja senta. The sequence continues at coordinate 52,478,372 of CM075983.1, read as the reverse complement.
GCATGGAATTGAAGCGAATCCCGCTGAAAACAGTGGTGTTTATGAAGCAATGAGATTTATCTAGATAAAGCAGCATTGCGATGAAAGCTGCTGGTTGTCACAAACTCCAACATGGTCTTGAATGGTAGTGACAAGTAAATACAAGGACGTGTCTGAAAAGATACTTGCAACATAGAATAGTACAGGTACAGGCCCTTCGGCCCACAATGTCATCACCAAATATGACGTCAAGTTAAACTAATCTCCTCTGCCTGCACGTGATCCATATCCTTCATTCCCTGCATATCCATGTGTCTAGCCAAAAGGCTTTTACTGTATATCTCTTTAGTATCTGCCTTCAGCACCCCTCTGGCAAGGCGTTCCAGGCACCCACCACTCTCCATGTTAAAAAAACCTTGCCCTACACATCGCCTTTAAACTTTGCCCCATCTCACTGCAAAGCTAAAGGGCCTGTCCACTGAACGATGTAATTCAAGAGTTCTCCCGAGTTTTCCCCTGATTCAATCTCAGAGAATGTCCGTAGCAGGTCCCTAGGAGTTCATGGATGTCTCGTAGCGGCTCGTACGAGTAACGGTAGGTACTCGGGAAATCCGGTAAACTCGTGACGTTTTTTCAGCACTGTGAAAAATGGCCACGAGTAAAAAAATACTCGTGATGAAATTAAAAACAACTTTTTACTCGTACGAGCCGCTATGAGACATCCACGAACTCCTACGGACCCGCTAAGGACATTCTCCGAGTTCGAATCAGGGGAAAACTCGGGAGAACTCTTGAATTACCTCGTACAGTGGGACAGGCCCTTATGTCCTCAAGTTTTTAACATTTCCACGCTGGGAAAAAGGTTCTGATTGTCCATCTCATAATTTTTTATACATACATATTTTTTCCTCCGCCTCTGAAGCTCATGGGAAAACAATCCAATTTTATCCAACCTCTCTTTTAGCTAATACATATTCCAATTAGCAGCATTTTGTTAATCCTCTCTGCACCCTCTCCAAAACCCCCACATCCTTCCTGTAATGGGGCAACCAGAACTGCACACAATACTCAAAATGTGGCCTAAACAATGTTCTTTACAGCCGCAACATGACTTCTTACTCTTGCACTCACTGCCCTGACCCATGAAGACAAGCATACCATACACTTTCTTTACCATGTATTTATCATGTACATGTGATATCATTGTTTCATCACCTACTGTACTCAACATTCCATCAGTTTAATTAGAGAATGAGAGTACCTGAAGTGGGAACAGAACAGAGACAGGAGTACTAACTGAAATGATTTATTAGTTCCAGACCTCACAGATTTATTTTTCTTACTTTGCACGGGCATTTACACTTATTTTGCATTGATTTTAATCTCTCTCCAGGAAACACAGATTTGTGGCATTTAATTTGGAACATATTTTAGATTCATGGAGATTATTGGTCAAGCTAAATGGATTCGACATGACAAGGGTTATACGCATCGATGTGAAAATATAAGTAGGTTTTCATTGGGAATTTAAACTTGATGGATAATTAATGTCAGTTTATAAGTGAGAAAAGTTTCATAACACTTAACCTTCAAATGCTTTTTTGTTGTTGTTGCTTCCGGTGGAAATAAAAGGAAGTTTGCAAGTTTGCAGATGATATAAAAGTGGGTGGTTTTGCAGATAGTGAAGATGGTTGTGAAGAATTGCAGCAGGATCTTGATCAATTGGCCAGGTGGGCTGAGGAATGGTTGATGGAATTTAATGCAGAAAAATGTAAGATGCTGCATTTTGGGAAGTCTAACATGGGCAGGACCTACACAGTGAAAGATAGGGCTCTGTTGAAGAGCAGAGGGAGTAGGTGCATAGTTCCCTGAAGGTGAAGTCGCAGGTAGATCACATGGTCAAAAAGGCTTTCACGAGGCCTTCATCAGCCAGAGTATTGAGTATGGAAGTTGAGAGGTCATATTGCAGTTGAATAAGACATTGGTGAGGCCACATTTAGAGTATTGTGTTTAGTTCTGGACATCGTGTTATAGAAAATATGTTGTCAAGCTGGAAAGGATTGATGAGGATGTTGCTAGGACTGGAGGGTGTGAGCTATAGGCAGAGATTGAGTCGGCTGGGACTCTATTCCTTGGAGCGCAGGAGGATGAAGGGGTGATCTTATAGAGGTATATAACAACATGAGAGGAATAGATGGGGTAGATGCACAGTGTCTTTTGCACAGAGTAGGTGAATTGATGTCCAGAGGTTTAAGGTGAAGGGGAAAAGATTTAATAGGAATCTGAGGGGTAACCTTTTCACACAAAGGGTGGTGGGTGTATGGAACAAGCTGCCAGAGGAGGTAGTTGAGGCAGGGATTATCCCAACATTTAAGAAGCAGTTAGACAGGTACATGGATAGGACAGGTTTGGAGGGATATGGACCAAATGCTGGCAGGTGGGACTAGTGTAGCTGGGACATGCTGGCTGGTGTGGGCAAATTGGGCTGAAGGGCCTGTTTCCACGCTGTATCACTCTATGACTCTCAAGGTCAATATTATTAGAATAAAACCTCACTAAACGCCAGACATTCTCTAATACAATTTAAAGTAATACATAGGTTACATTATTCAAAAACAAAACTACATAAAATTTTTCAACATATCTCACCTATATGTGATAAATGTCAACATTTAGAAGCTACATTATCTCATATGTTTGCAAACTGTATAAAAATTAAAAAATTCTGGGTAAATATTTTCAGTATAATATCTAAAGTAACCGGCACACAATTGGACCCAGATCCAACATTAATAATACTCGGAATATTAGAATTAAATCAAACATTTAGAACAACACAAAGAAACTTTATTGATTATAGTTTAATAACAGGAAAAAAATTAATTCTAAAATTTTGGAAAGGCCCTACGGCCCCCACAATCAAAATGTGGATTATAGAAATGACGGAGACCTTAAACGTGGAAAGAATCAGATTTTCCCTGTTGGACAAACAGGAATTATTCGTAGGAACATGGTCTCCTTTTATTGATTACTTAAAGGGTCAGAATAGTTCAGCACAGGAACCTGACTAGCACTCGGGCTAAAGAATGGATGAAATGCTATACTCTGAAATGTACGAATATATCTCGAATGAAGTTTTTTATTTCAATAAATTTTTCCATTCTTCTTTAACTATTTTTCTCTTTTTTTTTTTTTTCTCTTTGTTTTTTTTTAATTTTTTTTTTTAAATTCTTCTTCTCTTTCTTTTCTTTCTTTACTTCATCTATCTCTTTAGTTCTATCTAGTTAAAAAAAAAAAAAGGCAAAAGGTATTGGAGACAATGTAATAATAATTGACAATATTATCAATTTAAAAATGTTAGACTGTAATGATGTAAATAAATTGTGTACTTATCTCCAATAATAAAAAATATTTATTAAAAAAAAAAAAAAAAAAAAAAAAAAAAAAAGAATAAAACCTCAAACTAATTCTGATACATGTTCATTGACGTTGCCTTGCGCTAGCATATTCAATGGAATAAAATATCACGAGTAACATCATTTTCAAGTGGCACCCAGTCGAAAAAAAAGAGACATTAGAACATGCGCCCAACAGTTTTGGTCAAAGAGCATCTTGGACCCAAGGGAGATGAAATGAAGCAGAGCAGTTTAGGGAGAGAAAAAGCCCAGAGCTTAGACAATTGAGGGTGGTGCCATCAAGGATGCACCAATACAAATTGGGGACACATAAGCGGGCAGGAATGGAGGAATACAGTTTTTAATGAGGTAGATCAAAGTAGTCACTGGTTAGGTAAGCAGAGGAACATTTGCACCTGGAGAAAACGAGCAAGAATGAATGTTTCAGCAATAGATGTGCTATAGAGGGCCAGCTATTAGGTGAATATTATGGAAGGTTGTGAGGTGAGCAACTAGCTCAGCCACCAGTGTGAAAGACTCATCTTCTAGATGCGCTGGGACGCATCCTCAGTGATGTGACCTGGGGTCATCGGGTGTTTCAGGTCTCACAACATCAGACACCCTCGCCCAGGCGACCCAGCCGGGGTTGATCAAGCCCCGACTTGCGTCCCAGCAGCAACCGCCCATGGATCAGCCCTCTTAATCCAAAGCCACTTTGTGGCTTTCTCTGCGGTTTCGCTTGTGGATTGAATGGCCCTCTTCTTTGCCAGCCCCGTAATGCCCAACTGGTTGAGGACTTTGCAGAGTGAGCGTCCTGCAAAGCCTCTACAGCCCACCTCTATGGGCTTACAGTGTGTCTTCCAGCCGCTGTCCTGGCACATCTCCACCAGTTCCTGGTACTTTGCGCGTTTCCTCTCGTTAGCCTCTTCAATACGCTCTTCCCAGGGCACTGTCAGCTCCAGAATGATCAGTTGTTTTGTCACTTCGGAGGTGATGATCATGTCTGGCCGGAGTGATGTTGCTGTGATGTGCTGTGGAAATTTCAGCTGTTTGCCCAGATCGACGTGCAGCTGCCAGTCAGTGGCTGTGTAGAGGATGCCCGTCCTTGTTTTTGGTTGTGGTCGAGGCTTTGACAAAAGTGATTGATTTCTTTGGGGCATGGTGGTGTTTGCTGTTACCGATGGCAGTGGCTATGCTCTCAGCAACCACCTTGAGCACCTGGTCATGGCGCCACTGATAGCGACCTTCCCCAAGGGATTTTGGGCAGCTGCTGAGGAGATGTTGTAATGATCCTCTTCCAGAGCAAAATGTGTCTTGCTCTTGCCCCAGACGTAGAGGTTTGCTCGGCTTGGTTGGGCATCGTAGACAGCTTGGACAAGGAACCGGACATGCCGGAAGGCCACCTGCATGATGTTTGACCAGGTAATCCTGCTCTGCTGTATGCTCTCCCACCTTGTCCATGCTCCCTGCTGCCTGAGCCCCACCATCCTGCTCACACGCTCTTCCTCCACACCTGCTCGGACCTCTTCCTGGATTAGATGGTGTCTCTCCTTGCACCGGGCTTTGCCCAAACCCGCTCTAGCAGTTGCCATGACTCCCACCAATGCCTTTTGCCTTAGGCGTGACTCTTCCACCTCCACTGCTTTCTCCACCCTACATTTCCTCCCTGTTCTCACCTCGATGACAGCCGATGTCACCTTCTGGTCACTGGAGTCCCTGTACTGCAGAGCTTCTCTTGTTTGCGGCACCATAAACTCTTCCGTGAGGCCACTGAATGGGAGCTGCAAGATGTTACTGGTCCCATACAGTGCTGCACTGTTGAGGCTGCGGGGAAGGCCAAGCCATCTGCAGAGAAAGCCGCTGATCTCCCTTTCGAGGGATTCAACTGTGGTCAATGGAACAGCGTAAAGCAGCAGAGGCCATAGGACACGGGGCAGGATGGAATGCTGATAGATCCAGGCCTTGAATCTGCTAGGCAGACCTGACTTGTCGACTTTGGTGAGCCTGGCTTCAAGGTCTTCGATAGACTTTTGAATGACGGCAGAGTCTTTCAGAGTTGCATCAAAAAGCTTCCCCAAACTTTTGACAAGTTGCTCAGTGATGGAGGGAATGGCAGTTCCGGATAGTAAGAAGTGGAATTTGTCAGTCACCTTCCCCTTCTTTAGCACCATGGACCTTGACTTTGTTGGCTTGAAACTCATCCTTGCCCAGGTGATAAGTTTCTCAAGACCTTGTAGGATCCACCTACCATGATAGATAGATACCATGATTGACGTTAGCAGATGACAAATGACCATGAGAAGGAGATGTAATCCGTGACAAAACCATGAGGACATGTAAAAGACAAAACTCTGGTCAGGTGACATCTATGTAGAACATGGATAAGTGATGTTTCAGGTCGGGACCCTACTTCATACCATTGGGTTGTAAGCTTCCCCTGTAGAATATGAGGTGCTGTTCCTCCAGTTTGTGTGTGCCTCACTCTGGCAATGGAGGAGGCCCAAGACCAAAAGGTCCGTATGGGAATGGGAAGAGGAGTTCAAATGGTTAATAACCGGGAGGTCCAGAAGGCCTTGGTGGCCTGAACACAAGTGCTCGGCACAGCGGTCGCTGAGTCTACGCTTGGTCTCGCCGATGTACAGGAGCCCACATCGGGAACACCAGACGCAGTAGATGAGGTCAGAGGAGGTGCATGCAAAATGGTGTTTGTGGTTAGAGATGGAGTCAACAGCTTCAGTTTTCCCAATGTTTAACTGGATAAAATGTCTGCGAATCCAAGAATGAACGTTGGACAAGCAATTCCAGACAGAGGGAGAGGAAGGGTTCAGGGAGGACAGAGGTGATGCATTGTTGAAGGTTGTAGATGTAAATTTGGAACCTATCAAACAATAACCTGTTGTTTAAGAAGGAACTGCAGATGCTGGAAAATCAAAGTAGACAAAAATGCTGGAGAAACTCAACGGGTGAGGCAGCATGTATGGAGCGAAGGAAATAGGCAACGTTTCGGGTCGAGACCCATCTTCAAACAATAACTCTTCTTATTTTTGATGTTGATCAATCTTTTCATTTTAAGCATTTTCTATTTTTAATACATTAAAGCACATAATGCCTGCTATTTATGTTGGCATGAATGCTTTACATGTTTGTGTGGTGTTCCTCTGTGCAATATGTTAACAGTGATGTTAACCTGCTAAAATAGCAGGGAGCAGTCACCCAGACGCACAAAGGAGTCAAGTACTATAATCGGTAACATTGCTATTGAAGCTATCATGATCTTCAGTAACGTTGGTGGAAGCAGATTTTTTTTTTTAAGCTGCATAATTTACAGAATAATTAAAAGAGACAAATTGTGATTTATGGTAACAGTTATCAATTCTGAGATAAATCTGGGGGTTACTAATGTCAACTATTATATTTAGTTGTGGATTTTAGATTTTTCAGGTTGGGTTTCATCTTCCTAAAGGCTCTACAGTAGTAAAGGTGCCATCTGCAACTTTCCTTGGTCATTGATTGCCTCACCACTTGCAAAGTTGCAGAATTGAAGCAAATTATTTGAAACAAGGAAAATAGGTGCAGGAGGAGGCCATTCGGCCCTTCGAGCCATTGTGATCATGGCTGATCGTCCCCAATCAATAACCCGTGCCTGCCTTCTCCCCATATCCCTTGATTCGACTAGCCCCTAGAGCTCTATCTCACTCTCTCTTAAATCCATCCAGTGACCTGGACTCCACTGCCCTCTGTGGCAGGGAATTCTACAAATTCATAACTCTCTGGGTGAAAACGTTTTTTCTCACCTCAGTCTTAAATGGCCTCCCCTTTAGTCTAATACTGTGGCCCCTGGTTCTGGACGCCCAACATTGGGAACATTTTTCCTGCATCTAGCTTGTCCAGTCCTTTTATAATTTTATATGTTTCTATATGATTCCCCCTCATCCTTCTAAACTCCAGTGAATACAAGCCTAGTCTTTTCAATCTTTCCTCATATGACAGTCCCGCCATCCCAGGGATCAATCTCGTGAACCAATGCTGCACTGCCTCAATCACAAGGATGTCCTTCCTCAAATTAGGAGACCAAAACTGTACACAATACTCCAGATGTGGTCTTACCGAAGCCCTATACAATTACTTTTGGCCGGTAAAAATACGATTGAATCGATCAAGTTTTTGGGGACATTAGTGTGAAGCCGGTGTCTAATTGGCTCAGCTAGGGTGAGAGAGTAGAAAATAAAGGGGAACAAGGTGTACAGCAGCAGCCTGTTGGGAGCGGCCATGTTGAGGCGAAGTGCCGTGTTGAGGAAAAGTGCAACTTGATGCTTTGGCGAGAGGCTTCGGAGAGAAGGGCTGAGGAGAGAAGTGATGACCTGTCAGATTCAGGGGAGCAGCAAGCAGGAAGTATAAAGAGGAGTTTTTGGATGCACAAGGGAGACATGTAGGGTGTCGCGATGTGTTTCAGGTGCATGATGTGGGAGCTGGAGAACCCCTTGGTGAATCCCGGTTACCACATCTGCAGCAAGTGCTGACTGATTGAGGAACTCAGACTGAAAGTTGACAACCTGGAGTCTGAGCTTCAACCGCTGCGGCAAATCAGGGATTGGGAGAGTTACCTGGACGCTGTGTTTCTGGAGGCAGTCACCTGTAAATGTAACTGCTGCCAATGTGGTCCGTGGTCAGGGGGAGGATATGACTGCAAGTGGGGCTGGCAGGGGAACAGAGGTAAGGACCATGTTAGAGGAGCCAAAGCCCTTGAGCTTGTCTGGCAGGTGGGAAATTCTTGTTCCCTGTGCAGACAAGTGTGGAGGCTGTTGGAAGGATGAGCAACCTGACCCGGGCACTGTGGTTCAGGGGGGCATTTAAGAGGGGAGAGAGAAGGAAAATGTTGTTGTCATTGGGGATAGTATAGTTAAGGACATTGACACTGTTCTCTGTCACGAGGATCGAGAGTCCTGAAAGCTGTGTTTCCTGCCTGGTGCCCAGGTTCAGGACATCTCCTCTGATCTGCAGAGGAACTTGGAGTGGGAGGGGAAAGATCCAGTTGCCATGGTCCATGTGGGTACAAATGACGTAGGTAGAACAATGAAAGAGGTTCTGATAAGGGAATTTGAACAGCCAGGCACTAAATTAAAAAGCAGAACCAGAAAGGTAATAATCTCTGGATTGCTACCAGAGCCACGTACAAATTGACATTGGGTTGAAAAGATTAAGGTGTTGAACATGTGGCTCAAAGACTGGTGTGGAAGAAGTGGATTTGAATTTGTGGGACATTGGCACTAGTATTGGGGAAGGAAGGAGCTGTTCTGACGGGACAGATTCCACTTGGACCAGCGTCCTGACAAACCGTATACCCAGGGCCGTAGGTAGGGCTTTAAACTAAATAGTGGCGGGTGGGGTGAACAAATTGGAAATGTATGGATGGGGTTAAAGGGAAGGAGAGTGCAGGAAAGGTTACTGAAGTATCCAGAAGTAATAGGATAGAAAGTTTAAGAAGGGAAATGAGAGGGAGGTCAAATAAAATCGGGACTGGTGTGAGAGGAGAGGTGGTGGATACTGAACTAAAGGTGTTATATCTGAATGCATGTAGTATAAGGAACAAAGTGGATGAGCTTGTAGCACAGTTAAAAATTGGTAGGTATGATGTTGTGGGAATTACATAGACATGGCTGAGAGAGGATCGGAGCTGGGAGCTGAATATCCAAGGTTACAGGTCCTATTGAACAGACAGACAGGTGGGCAGAGTGGGTGGGGTAGCTTTGCTAGTAAGGAATGAAATTCAGTCCTTAGCAAGGGTTGACATAGGATCAGATGATATAGAATCCTTGTGGGTAGAGCTGAGAAACTGCAAGGGTAGAAAGACCCTGATGGGAGTTATTTACTGGCCTACAAACATCAGCCAAGGAGGTAGGGTACAAATTATATCAGGAGATACAACAGAAAGGCAATGTTACAGTGATCATGCTGGATTTCAATATGCAGGTAGACTGAGAAAATCAGTTTGATGCTGGTCCCCAAGTGCGAGAATTTATAGAGTGCCTATGAGATGGTTTATTGGAGTAGCTTGTAGTGGAGCCTACCAGGGAAAAGCCAATTCTGGATTTGGGATTGTGTAATGAACTGGATTTGATTAAGGAGCTAAAGGTAAAGGAACCATTAGGAGGTACTGACCATAACATGATAAAATTCAACTTGAAATTTGAGAGTGAGAAGATGAATTTGGTGTGTTGGTGTTACAGCCGAACAAAGGTGACTACAGAGGCATGTGAGAGGAACTGGCTAAAGATGATTGGTAAGGAACCCAAGCAGGAATGACGGTGGAACAGCAATGGCAGGAATTTCTGGGAATAATTTGCTATATGTAGGATATTTTCATTCCAAAGAGGAAGAAAGATTCTAGGGGGAGAATGAGGTGACCGTTGCTGTCAAGGGAAGTCAAAGACACAATATAACTAAAAGAGAAGGCATATAACATGACAAAGGTTAGTGGGAAGCTGGAGGATTGGGAAACTTTTTAAAAACAACAGAAGGTAACTAAAACGGCAGTACAGGGAGAAAAGATGAAATACGAAGGTAAGCTAGCCAATAATATAAAAGAGGATAGCAAGAGTTTCTTCAGTTATATAAAGAGTAAGAAAGAGGCAAGAGTGGACGTTGGGCCACTGGAGAATGATGCAGGAGAAGTGATAATGGGGAATAAAGAAATGGCAGAGGAATTGAATAGCTTTTTTGCATCAGTCTTCACCGTAGAAGACACCAGCAACGTGCCTGGAATTAGTGGAGTGGGTATTATTAAGGAGAAGGTGCTTGAGAAGCTGAAAAGGCTGAAGATGGATATGTCACCTGGACTGGATGGACTGCACCATGGAATATAGTGCAGCAAAGTGTGGGGTCATGCATTTTGGTAGTACGAATAAAGGCATAGACTATTTTCTAAATAGGCAGAGAATTCAGAAATCGGAGGTGCAAAGGGACTTGGGAATGCTGGTGCAGGATTCCCAAAGGGTTAATTTGCAAGTCAAATTGGTAAATGCAATATTATTTCTAGAATATAAAAGCAGGGATGTAATGCTGAAGCTTTATAAGGCGCTGGTCAGATGACATTTGGAGTAGGATGAACAGTTTTGGGTCCCATATCTGAGGAAGGATATACTGGTGTTGGAGAGGGTCCAAAGGAGGTTTACGAGAATGATGCCAGGAATGAGTGGGTTAAGGGGGTGATTGGATTAACATATGATGAGCGTTTGACATCACTGGGCCTGTACTTGTTGGTGTTTAGAAGGATGAGAGGATGTTTCCACTAGTGAGAGAGTCTAGGACCAGAGGTCACAGCCTCAGAATAAAAGGATGTACCTTTAGGAAGGAGATGAGGAGGAATGTTTTAGTTTGAGGGTGATGAATCTGTAGAATTCATTGCGACAGAAAGCTGTGGAGGCCAGGTCAATGGATATTTTTAAGGCAGAGCTTGATAGATTCTTGATTAGTACAGGTGTCAGGGGTTATGGGAAGAAGGCAGGAGAATTGGGTTGAGAGGGAAAAATAGATCAACCATGATTGAATGGCGGAGTAGATTTGATGGGCCGAATGGCGTAATTCTGCTCCTATCACTTATGAAATTGTTCTGAAGTTGATGGTGATCTTTTATTCTTAATTTAACATTTCAGTTTTGTTGCTACCATCTCTTCATCTCACAGCGTCCTGATGTGGAAAAATATCACCATTTTGTTATCATTGTTGGCTCAACATCCTGGAATCCCCTTTCTATTAACATTTATGGAGACTTCACTGCAATCCTACAGATGTTCAAAGAGACCAGCTCACCAGCACCTATTTTCCGGGTCAATCAGAATTAGTCAAGAAAAGCAAGTCTTGCCAGTGACATTCATATCCCTTGTGTAAGTAAATACAATGGGTCGAAACTGAATACAAAGCCCATATGCAGTTTATCTAAAGCGTTGGTTAGTGTTTTTTAATTTGTTACAAATATATAGATATTTTGATGTAAATAAAATTGGGGTGAATGGTAATTAACATCACTGCAACAAAAATGGCATACTCTCCTTAATATTTTTCACATGCATATAAGGAGCATATTGATGAAGTTTCTTATGGAGGGGAAACATACTCCTCTAGTCCCAGAGGTTAAATCATGCAGCACAGAAAGGGACCCTTTCAGCCACTCTCATCGCTGACACTCTGATACCTATGGCAGGTGTTTCTAGGAATAATACAGAAGGTGCAGGATCAGTTCATTCCTAGGAGGAAGAAAGATTCCAAGGGAAGAAAGGGACGACCATGGCGGACAAGGGACGTCAGGGACAGTATACAAATTAAAGCGAAGAAGTACAACGTAGCAAAGATGAGCGGGAAGCAAGAGGACTGGGTAATGCTTAAAGAACAACAGAAGATAACCAAAAAGACAATACGGGGAGAAAAGATGTGGTACGAAGGTAAGCTAGCCAAGAATATAAAGCAGGATAGTAAAAGCTTCTTTAGGTATGTGAAGAGGAAAAAATTAGTTAAGACCAAAGTTGGACCCTTGAAGACTGAAAAAGGTGAAATTATTATGGGGAACAAGGAAATGGCAGATGAGTTGAACAGGTACTTTGGATCTGTCTTCACTAAGGAGAACACAAACAATCTTCCTGATATAGTAGTGGCCAGAGGATCTGGGGTGACAGAGGAACTGAAGGAAATCCACATTAAGCAGGAAATGGTGTTGGATAAACTGATGGGACTGAAGGCTGATAAATCCCCAGGGCCTGATGGTCTGCATCCCAGGGTACTTAAGGAAGTGGCTCTAGAAATTGTGGATGCATTGGTGATAATTTTCCAATGTTCTATAGACTCAGGATCAGTTCCTGTGGATTGGAGGGTAGCTAATGTTATCCCACTTTTTAACAATGGCGGGAGAGAGAAAACGAGTAATTATAGACCAGTTAGCCTGACATCGGTGGTGGGGAAGATGCTGGAGTCAATTATAAAAGATGAGATAGCCGCACATTTGGATAGCAGTAACAGGATCGGTCCGAGTCAGCATGGATTTACGAAGGGGAAATCATGCTTGACTAATCTTCTGGAATTTTTTGAAGATGTAACTAGGAAAATGGACAAGGGAGAGCCAGTGGATGTAGTGTACCTGGACTTTCAGAAAGCATTTGATAAGGTCCCACAAAGGAGATAAGTGGGCAAAATTAGGGCACATGGTATTGGGGGTAGAGTGCTGACATGGATAGTGAAGTGGTTGGCAGACAGGAAACAAAGAGTAGGGATTAACGGGTCCCTTTCAGAATGGCAGGCAGTGACTAGTGGGGTACCGCAAGGCTTGGTGCTGGGACTGCAAAAATTTACAATATACATCAATGATTTGGATGAAGGGATTCAAAGTAACATTAGCAAATTTGCAGATGACACAAATAAACTGTGAGGAGGATGCTATGAAAATGCAGGGTGACTTGGACAGGTTGGGGGAGTGGGCAGATGCATGGCAGATGAAGTTTAATGCGGATAAATGTGAGGTTATCCACTTTGGTAGCAAAATCAGGAAAGATTACTATCTAAATGGCATCAGGTTGGGAAAAGGAGAAGTACAACGGGATCTGGGGGTCCTTGTACATCAGTCTATGAAAGTAAGCATGCAGGTACAGCAGGCAGTGAAGAAAGCGAATGGCATGTTGGCCTTTATAACAAGAGGAATTGAATATAGGAGCAAAGAGGTCCTTCTGCAGTTGTACAGAGCCCCAGTGAGACTACACCTGGAGTATTGTGTACAGTTTTGGTCCTCTAATTTGAGGAAGGACATTCTTGCTATTGAGGGAGTGCAGCATAGGTTTACAAGGTTAATTCCCGGGATGGCGCGACTGTCATATGCTGAGAGAATGGAGCAGATGGGCTTGTACACTCTGAAGTTTTGAAGGATGAGAGGGATCTCATTGAAACATAAGATTGTTAAGGGCTTGGACACGCTAGAGGCAGGAAACATGTTCCCGATGTTGGGGGAGTCCAGAACCAGGGGCCACAGTTTAAGAATAAGGAGTAAGCCATTTAGAATGGAGACGAGGAAACACCTTTTCTCACAGAGAGTGGTGGGTCTGTGGAATTCTCTGCCTCAGAGGGCGGTGGAGGCAGGTTCTCTGGATGCTTTCAAGAGAAAGCTAGATAGGGCTCTTAAAAATAGCAGAGTCAGGGGATATGGGGAGAAGGCAGGAACGGGGCAATGATTGGGGATGATCAACCATGATCACATTGAATGGCGATGCTGGCTCGAAGGGCCAAATGGCCTACTCCTGCACCTATTGTCTATTGTCTATCTATGCTAATCCCATTTGCCTGCATTAGGCGTATTCAGAAGTGCTAAATAATCTAAAAGTGGTCTAACCAATGTTTTGTACAACTGCAACATGGCATCCCAACTCTTCTACTTAATGCCTATGAAGGCATCCATACCAAATGCATGTTTCCCTATCCATCTATGTAATTAGTTTCATTGAGCTATGGACTTGCATTCCATGTTTCCTCTGTACATCAACACTCCCAAGATGCCTGCTATTTACCTTTGAACCTTTCCTTTGCATGTACCTGTCCAAATATTGTAATTTTACCTGCCTTAACTACTTCTTTTGGAAGCTTATTCCTTATACCAACCACCATCTGTGTGAAAATATTGCCCCTCAGATCCCTATTAAATCTTTCCCCTCTCGCCTTCAACCTATGCCATTTACTTCTTGATTTTACTTCGGAGTCACGTGAGTGACTACGTGAAGAAGCCCCGTCCAGCTGCACATGCGTCATTATCGATCAGACGCATAGTGTTCATGACCGTGTGTGGAGGAGCAGGAGCCGGTGAGTAAAACAAAAGTAAAACAAAAGTCGGAAGGTAAGTTGGTTACTTTTCACTTACAGGAGCGTTTCCTTCCCGTTTAGACTTGTTGGTGGAGCTCCACTCATGTTTATTATGGAGAAATGGGAAGGAGAGGCGGCCAGGGACGCACCGTAGTAAAACCCAAGATCCTAAGGGTAGCGGGCATCAGTCAGGGGAGTCAGTGGCAGCGAAGCCATTAACTCCCGTTGTGGTCGAATGTGCGTTAAACCGCCGCGGGCGGGCGCAAGGCTGAGAAAAAAAAAAAATCGGCCGGACATGTGGACTCGGATGAGTCAGACCTGGAGGTATGCCCTCCTCAGGCAGGAAAGAGTATTACACTGCAAGGGTCAAAAACGTTTTTAACTCCTTATGGGGCAGATGATTTGTAAAGAACCCCCACAGGAGGATTTAAGTCGGCGTTGGCCAATGAAGTATAGCACAGGAGGTGCCTTGGAACAGGCACAAGGGTGGTCTACAGGAGAGCCATCAGTGCCTGTGCAGAAACATTAAAGAGGTTGGCCTACAGGAGAGCCAGTGCCCAAAAATGCCTGAAAAAAGGCAAGTTATGTGTTGGCCTATTGGAGAGCCAGTACTAGAAATGCCTGAACAAAAGGCAGCACAAACGTGCAATGATAAATGTGCCAGCACCGACAAATATAAAGAGTAAAAATAATGAAGCGTTGGCCTAGAATTGAGCCAGCGCCAGCAGCACCTGAAGCAGGGCTGCCTGTCCGTGAGCCTACAAGAGAGCCCGCGCAGGGGGAATCTGGCAGAGACTTACCTGAAACAGGGGAGCCAGAAATTACCCAACATAAAAATGAATATCTAGATTTAGATGATGATTTAAATAAGGACCAGAGCCCATTATCAGAGCCAAAAATGTTCCAAGGCTGGCACAAAACTTTGCTGTTCCCAGAATAACAGGGGAACCTTTGAGAGAGGAAATAGCTATGACTATAAATTATCTACTCTCCCATCAGCCCAGGAATTAACCATGGATGAGACTATCAAAAAATATGAGACCCGGGAAATTGGAGCAGTGGTTTACGCTCACAAGAATTGAAATTACACAAGTGCTGAAATTTCTGGGGTCAGTGGTTTGGATGAAGGTTATATATCGTATTCACAACAAAATGTAGCACTCATGTGTAGTGCGCACTTTGAAATAAATTGTATTCATAAAAATGCAATAAGACCAAATATTCATCCTAAGTATGCAGGCTCTGCAAACCATGCAATATACAAATGCCTAAATCTGTTTTGGAGAAAATCTAGCACAGAAACTAAAGGATCACCTATGCTGAGCAGAGCGGTGAGAAGGCAGTATCCCTACAGGCGAAATGTGGTGCTGGAGAAGGAACAATCCTATCATTCTCGTATACACGTTGACGTGCTGCACCGAGGATACGTGGAGGTTACAATGTGCCTACTAGAAGGGGACAACAACTGCCGGTGGCAAACCCCGAGGTAGGGGGCTTGGTCTGGTAAAAAACACAACAAATGTTTCACACTCACAAATAGGGGGAAGTTACGATTCTTCCTAAAAGAATGGCAATCAATAACAAATGATTCATTTATTCTATGTAGCATTGTAGGATTCAAAATTGAGTTCTCTCCACGTTTGGATCCTCCAATTCAGCATAATTCAAACTGGTCACGGATTTTTCTCAAAGGAAGAGAATGGGTTGATCAAAGGAGAATTGAAAAACTTTATGCAGAAAAGGATGATATAAATGTCAGGAGAACAACACCATCAGTTTGTGTCAAATATTCTCCTAGGAATATTATCCTAGAAGAGGGATGGTGGACATAGAATCATTTCCAATCTGACAAATCTTAACCTTTATGTACAATAGAAACATTTCAAAATGGAAACATTTACTAATGCCATTTAGCTAGTCACAAAGAATGGCTACAAGGCAAGCATAGATCTGCAAAATGCATATTATTCTGTGGCAATGCATGGTAATGATCAAAGATATTTGAAATTTAGATGGATGAGTCAGTTATGGCAATTTAAAGCATTGCCCAATGGTCTGATTTCAGACCAAGATTATTCACTAAATTGCTCAAACCAAATTTTAGCTCTGTTAAGAGCTGAGGGCCATGTATTAATGGCTTATTTAGATGATATCCTCATTGTAGGGGACACTTTGGCTGCTGCAAAATTGTCACTATCCAGAGTCAAATACATTTTGAGAAATTAGGTTTCATTATTCACCTACAAAAATCTAAATTGTTACCAAGCAAAACGATTGATTACCTAGGGTTCACAATTAACTCCGAACACATGGTAATCACTTTGCCAAAAGATAAAAAGCTGCAGTTAATTGAAGGTTGCATAAAACCCATTAACGAGGACACACCTTCAATTTGAGAAGTGGCAAGCTTGCTAGGCAAATTAATTGCAGGGTTTCCAGCGGTCACGTTTGGACCATTGCATTATCAGTGTTTACAGAGAGCTAAGGTACAAGCGTTAAAAATGAATAGAGGGCATTTTGATAGGCCCATGAAATTAACAATTCAATTCATTACAGAAATAGAATGGTGGATTAACAATGTTTCTAATGCTTCCAGAAAAGTTCTGGTAGAAACACCTTCCGTCACTCTACAGACTGATGTAAGTGTGCTGAGTTGGGCGCTACTAACATGATTTCCAGCTGTGGAGGTAGGTGGAATGTGAATGAAGTACCTTTGCTGGAAAATCTGGGAATCAATTATCTAGAGCTATTAGGCGCATTTTACGGCCTTAGAGCTTATTGCATTGATATGGGAAATGTGCATGTTCAGGTACAGGTTGACAATACTACAGCTGTAGCATACATAAATCACATGGGTGGTATAAAATCAGAATCATGTGATAAATTGGCAAATGAAATTTGGACCTGGGGTATTGCCAGAAAAATTTGGCTGTCAGCAATATATTTACCAGGTAAAAATTAATACAATTGCAGACAAAAGATCACGTAAATTTAATGATAATACAGAATGGATGTTAAATCGGAAAATGTTCACCCAAATTATCACACAATTTGGAATGCTAGAAATTGATCTGGTTGCATCAAGATTGAACCACCAGTCCCGGGCGGGACGTCTTGTCAAACCGCCTGACCGCTATGGCGATGTTGCTTAGCTATCCTAGCGCATGAGCCGTGGTCGCCATGTCACCATTGTATTTGCCTGTCGTTTCGGAGAGGAAGGATGTAGATGAGATATGCATGTGCCTTTAACATAGTGACCTCATACCTACTAACCACTCCCCATATCACAAGTATAACTACAACCTCCCCACCCACAGATCGCTCTCTAGTTCCTGTGACAGACCACGTACAGCTAGTGCAATGTATAACCATCCAGTATGAATAAAGATAGTAAAGTAACGATGCCTCGTTATCAATCCTTTACACATGGGAACCTGATCCTGGAGCAGTAGTGGTGGATGCTTTCTCGCTACATTGGGGTGGTATGTTTCTGTATGCTTTTCCACCATTTTGTTTAATCCACAAATGCATACAGAAAATTAATCAAGATTCAGCCTCAGGGATTTTGGTAGTACCAGATTGGCCTACACAGGTATGGTACCCACTGGTGTTAAAAATGATCAAAAAAACCCTTATGGTTATTCCAAAGCAGATTAAACTGCTTGTACACCCTGTGACAAATGAATCACATCCTTTACATAATCGTATTGGTTTGTTGATTTGCAGATTCTAAGAAGGCATATATTGGAAAAGGATTATCAGACAGACAGATGTTATGACAGCAGCCTGGAGGAATAGTACCCAGAAGCAGTACATTTCCTATATAAAGAAATGGGAGGTGTTTTGTTCAGGGAAGAATATTGCATATAACACAGTAAAAATTTCAGATGTAATAGAGTTTCTTTTAACTCTACACTATGAATTGAAATTAAGTTATAGTGCAATTAATACTGCACGAAGTGCACTCTCTGTATATTTAAGCAGTGAATCAGAACAAACTCCAATTGGAGCACATCCTTGAGTCTGTAGGTATATGAAAGGAATTTTCAACTCTAATCCTCCCAGACCCAGGTATACAGAAATTTGGAATGTAAAAGATGTACTGATGTTCCTAAGGAGTTGGAATCCAGTTGAAACCCTGTCATTATCCAAAATTACCATGAAATTGGTTATGCTCATGGCATTAGTTTCAGCGCAGAGAGTTCAAACATTACAGAAACTCAGAATTGATAGAATGAAAGTAGGGCAAAATGCCGTGACATTCTATGTCTATGATTTACTGAAGCAAAGTAGACCTGGGTCCACAGGATGCAAGTTGGAATTTTTTAGCATATCCTACAGATTCACGACTGTGTGTAGTAACATATGTGAAATGTTACATAGAAACAACAAAAGTTTTAAGAGGCGCCGAATTGGCATTTTTTATTAGTCATAAAAAGCCTCATAAGAAAGTATCAACACAAACAATTTCACGATGGTTGAAACAGGTGTTGAGATATTCAGGTATTGATACTGATAAATTTAAATCTCATTCCACGAGGGCGGCATCAACATCAGCGGCCAGGGATTCAGCGTGCCAATAGACCTTATTCTCACGGCCGCAGGATGGGCAAGTGAACAGATGTTTCACAAGTATTACCACAAGGAGATTAAAGATCTCAGAGGGTTTGGTGATGCCGTGCTGGATACAGTATTAAATCCCCCATTATAAATGGGCCTAATTTGTGTTATTTTTATTAAAATAAATAAAACCATTAACTGATTACATTCAAATGTTGTGGTTATGCATTGTTGATTGTGCTTACTCAAATAGAGTCAATCGATGCAATGAACACCTGGATTTGAATCCACGGTGTGAAATCACAGAGCTTTGAAATCTTCACGTAGTCACTTACGTGACTCCGAAGTAAAATAGTAAGATTAAACGAGAATTTACCAAGTTTGAAGTTTGATCTTTATTTTATGAGGAGTATCGTTGAGGGATTACGTGCCCTCCGCTCCCACCCTCATAAAAGGATCAAGCTGGTAGTTCTAAGTCTTTATGCATCTTACTATCATACTTCAGTAATTATCGTCTGTGATTGTCACTCCGCTGCTTTGAAAGATTGACGCGTGTGCGGCTGGACGGGGCTTCTTCACGTAATCCCTCAACGTTACTCCTCATAAAATAAAGATCAAACTTCAAACTTGGTAAGTTCTCGTTTAATCTTACTATTCCCCTACCCTGGGGAAAGAGAGTCTGTGCATCCACCTTATCTAGTGCCCTCATGATTTTATACACCTCTACAAGATTACCCTCAGCTTGCGAGGTCCATGTGTAATGAATGGCAAATGTCATTCCTTTGCTCCTGGCAGCAAAGTCCAGGCTAAAGATGGGAAATCTAAATTTCAGACATGGAAGAACTTCTTCTTTCGTGTCCATCTTCCATGTTTCAAATGTTGACATCGCTGCCACCGTCCGTCCTGAACAGGACGCAAGCTTCTGGCGACAATCAGTGGGATCCAACACTTGTTGCAATAGATGATGGTGGTAGCAAAATTAGCTCAGGATACACTTCCAGTTTCCAGCCCCGCGACATGGACGCTTCTACTATGTGGCCAAGGAAGAACTAGGAGCCAATATAAACAAACAAGATCTGTGATGGTGAGTGAGTGAGACCCACAGCAACTGAGGACACGACTAACAGTGTGTTGAAAGTGGTGGTGTTTATTGAGAGCATTTTTGCATCTAGACCAGACAAAGCTGTGGATTTCCACAACAGACAGATCTATGTGGGACTCTGGAGATAATATGAGAAGATGCCTCTGCTCTGGTTATGTGTAGATTAATATTAATATTAAAAGCAGCCCAGTCCCAGTGGGCTGGTTGTTTTCTGAGATGCTGGAGGAGAAGAATAGTTTGTCAAAAGTATCAAAGGGTTTGAGGACTGCGAGAAAGGCTGAAGAAGGGTCTCATCCCGAAACGTCACCCATTTCTTCTCTCCAGAGATGTTACCCGTCCTGCTGAGTTACTTCAGCTTTTTGTGTCTTATCTTCTGAAGAAAGATAATGCAGTCACACAAAATGGATGTCTGTGATGAGATTCATGCACAACCCCTCCCCGGGTACATTCCTCTGCAACAGCAGGAGAGGCAACACCTGTCCCTATACTTCCACCCTCGACTCCATCGAAGGACCCCGACAGTCTTTTCAGGTGAGGCAGAGATTCACTTGCAGCTCCTCCAACCTCATCTACTGTATCCGCTGTTCCAGGTATGGACTCCTATACATCGGCGATACCAAACGCAAGCTCGGCGATCGTTTCGCTGAACACCTCCGCTCAGTCCTACCTGATCTCCCGGTTGCTAAACACTTTAACTCCCCCTCCCATTGCCACACTGACCTTTCTGTCCTGGGCCTCCTCCATTGTCAGAGTGAGGCCCAGTGCAAATTGGAGGAACAGCATCTCATATTTCACCTGGGCAGTTTACACCCCAGCGGTATGAACATTGACCTCTAAATTCCTGTAACCCTTGCTTTCCCTCTCTCTACATCACCTTCCCCTTCCCAGTTCTCCGACCTGTCTTACTGGCTCTGACTACATTTTATCTCTGTTTGCTTCTCCCAGCTAACAATGATCCATTCTCCATTTTCCTTGATCTCTATTCCCTTTGTCCTATTTTCACACCCTACACTTCCTTATCTATGTACCTCCCTCGCCCCTGACATCAGTCTGAGAAAGGGTCTTGACCTGAAACGTCACCCATTCCTTCTCTCCAGAGATGCTGTCTGTCCCGCTGATTTACTCCAGCATTTTGTGTCTGTCCATCCGATGTAACTTTTGTTCTACCAACCCTTCTACTTCACTGCAAGTTAAAACTGTCATGGATCTGAAATATTAACCCTGTTTCTCTTTCCCCAGATGGTGCTGCCAAGCTGAGTATTTCCAACATGTTTTACCTTTATATACTTTTGCTTAATTCATTGTTGAGGATATTGCTGGCAAAACCTGTATATAATACCATCCCTATGTTATAAGAGGCTACAAATGTATTGTAAGTTTGCTGGACAGACTAGGTGCACAATCCACCTGGACTAGGCTGCTGAAGGACGTGAGTGCAAAATCATCCTAACATCTGCAGATTCAGTGGTGTTCATGACAACTGGAGAATTATAAATGTCACCCTTATATTCTATGAAAGTTATGAGAAATTAACGCATTAAATATTGACCCGCGGGCTCAAGTGAGTCAGACCACATGCTGCTGGAGTCTGCAACGTGGAGGCTGTGCTGAGCCTGGAACTCAGGTGAGACGACGGCTCCGGCCCACTGGTGGGCGATGGAGAGGCAAGGGTTGGCGGAGTCGCTGGTGGAGGCACTTTTCTCCAGAGATGCTGCCTGTCCCTCTGAGTTACTCCAGCATTTTGTGTCTCTCTTCGATGTAAACCAGCATCTGCAATTCCTTCTTACACCCTTCCACCTATATCCCTCCCTCTGCATTTAAATTTCACACCTTCTCTTCTCTCGTTATCTGAAACACTTTGTCTCCTTTCATCGCTAACCTTTGTCACCTCCTCCACCTATCTGCCAATCTACCCCCCTCACCTGCATTCAGCTCCCACTAGTCAGACGATCCCATCCCCACCTCTCTTTTTCAGCTTTCATCCCCTTACTACAATCAGTTTGAAGAAGGGTCCCGACCTGAAACATCACCTGTCGATTCCCTCCACAGATGCTGCCTGACCCGCTGAGTTTCGCTAGCACTTTGTGTTTTGCTGCAGGTTACTCCTCATGTGGGCATGGTGTGCAACATTTGCCATAAATCACACAATGCTTTTAACCCTGTACATGTTAATCAACACAATTTTCAGACCTACTGTACTATAAACCTAAGGTCAAATCAAAGCAGTTAGCTATTCTGTCCCAACATACCCAAAGCATGGGTGAAGTACTGAGCGTTCCCAAAAAATGGGATTGGATCCTGATCACGAATGAGATGAACTACACAGTGGTGGGGAGAAGAGACCTGCTTTGTTCTGAATTTTTATCTTGAGGATTACTTCAAGTTTCCCAGAGTTGGCACCTTTTGCTCTTTGCCTCATTGCCACTGGAGATAGAAAATGGACCACATCCAAGATACGTCATGCACGGTATGTAGGAAGGAACTGCAGATGCTGGTTAAATCCAAAGATAGACACAAAAAGCTGGAGTAACTCAGCAGGTCGAAGGGTCTTGACCTGAAACGTCACCTATTCCTTTTCTCCAGAGATGCTCTGACCCGCTGAGTTACTCAAGCTTTTTGTGTCTATGATGCATGTCTCCAGGGAAAGGTGGAGAAAAATATGCCTAAACTGGCCCTTGTGCTGGTAGCTAATTTGTCTCTGGATGCATGAAACTCGGCGTACACTAGCACCACATGTCACAGTGTACTGAGGTTACTGGTTCTGCAAAGAATGAGTCTAGCTCTGTGGCAGCTCTGTAGAACATCCCACTCAGCTGCACTGTGTTGCACCAACAGTCCTTTGTATCAGTTTATGTAGAAGACCTTTAATAAATAGACAATCAGGCAGCGATCTGAATAAGGAGGTATTGTTTTGACTGATTTTTGATCACTGTCAAAGGTCAACAAAAATGCTGGTTGGTTAGTCCACTGCTTGATCAATGTCAAAGTCGTTTAGTAAACTGCTTCGATACCATAGCTTTCAATTAGCAAAGTGCTTCCTCACAATCACGTGTGGAGAAGGTGCCCCATTTCAGGTCCTTAATGCCCAGCAGAGTCACAACATCACTGCTCACTGTCCATGCAGCGGCTGCCCTGGGTGGACACTGAACCCATCTCCAAAGGAGTAGGAAGGAACTGCAGATGCTGGTTTACTGCAGACACTAAATGCTAAAGTAACTCAGCGGGGTAGGCAGGTCGACACCCTTTGTCAGACTGTGTCTATCTCCATCTCCACATGATCGTTTCCACAGATGCTTAAAGCCTGAGTGGGTGCATTGGATGCAATGGTGAGTTTCATCATGGATTCCTGCCTTCACTACGATATGTCCCCGATATTTAGGAAGCGTCCACATTTGCCATGGTGTCATTGTACTTAATTTTGGAACGCGGTTTTGTGCAATGGGGTAGAGGGGGAGAAGAATTTAATTTCACTGATGCTATGTAAACCATGGCCTCTTCAGTGATTGTGTCAACAATGGCTTGAAGCTCAGCTTCTGAATGTATGCAGACACAAGTGTAATTTCCATTCTGCCATTCAATGACTGAATGGAGGTGGCCTTCGTTCCTGTGAAGAAGATGTTGGAATTCAACATATTTTCTGTTGATTAGCTCCAATAGACAATAGACAATAGGTGCAGGAGTAGGCCATTCGGCCCTTCGACCCAGCACCACCATTCAATGTGATCATGGCTGATCATCCACAATCAGTACCCCGTTCCTGCCTTCTCCACATATCGCCTGAGTCCGCTATCTTTAAGAGCCCTATCTAACTCTTTCTTGAAAGTATCTAGAGAACCGGCCTCCACCGCCCAGGCAGAGAATTCCACAGACTCACAATTCTCTGTGAGAAAAAGTGTTTCCTCATCTCTGTTCAAAATGCCTTATCCCTTATTCTTAAACTGTGGCCCCTGGTTCTGGAATCCCTCAACATCGGGAACATGTTTCCTGCCTCTAGCGTGTCCAAACCCTTAATAATCTTATATGTTTCAATAAGATCCCCTCTCATCCTAATTTCTTGAGTATAGAAGCCCAGCCGCTCCATTCTCTCAGCATATGACAGTCCCGCCATCCCAGGAATTAATCTTGTAAACCTACGCTGCACTCCCTCAATAGCAAGAATGTCCTTCCTCAAATTTGGGGACCAAAACTGCACACAATATCCAGGTGTGGTCTCACTAGGGCCCTGTACAACTGCAGAAGGACCTCTTTGCTCCTATACTCTTGTTATGAAGGCCAACATGCCATTCGTTTTCTTCACTGCCTGCTGTACCCGCATGTTTACTTTCTTTGACTGCTGAACAAGAACCCCCAGATCCCGTTGTACTTCCCCTTTTCCCAACTTGACACCATTTAGATAATAATCTGCCTTAATGTGTTTTTGCTACCAAAGTGGATAACCTCACATTTATAAGTAAGTAAGTGAGTAAGTAAATTTTATTTATATAGCACGTTTAAATCAACTCGCGTTGAAACCAAAGTGCTTTACATAAAAGAAATAATAAAATAAATAATAAAGTTTCCGTACATCCATAGAAAAATTAAAAATCAGAAAAATGACATAACACATTATAGAATTCAACAAGAACGTCCCCCCACAACAGAATCAAAATTTTCCACTGTGGGGAAAGGCAACAAAAAGTTAAGTCCTCTTCCTCCGTGAAACACCCGAGGTCGGGGCCTATTTGTGGCCTCCGCAGCCAGTCCGATGTTTTCAGGCCCTCTTTGCCGGAAAGCTGGAACTCCGGCGTCGGGTAAACACTCCTCAGCGTCTTGGAAAATGTCTGGAGCGGCCGCTCGCTCCCCGGAGACCACGGCACCCGTAGTCCTCAGGCCGCGTTGGCTGGAGCTCCGACTCTGGCGATCTCGGATCCCAGGCTCCGCGGTGTTTTAAATCCAGCGCCGCCCGCGGCTGTACGACCGCAGCCACAGCTCCTTGATGTCACCGCACTCCGGAGCTTACCGCACAGCGACCCGGTAAGGCATCGCCCGCTCCGTGATGGTGTCCCAGCGCTGTGCCGCCACCGAAGCTGTAGTCCCGGCCAGTCCCGACAGGAAAACGCCACTCCAGTCCGATGGTAGGCCGCGAGGAAGGGGCGAAGAAACAGCTCGGAGGGAAGCCGCCTCTCCAACCAGGTAGGGGACTAAGAAATAAAGTTTCCCCCTTCCCCTCCCCCCACCCACCACATAAAAGACCTCCAACTAACATTTGTTTTTTGACAGGACTAAAAATAAAAATAAAAAAGGGTGAAAGGACGGACTGCAGGGAGAGCTGCCATACACAACGGCGCCCCACTCCTGCAGTCCGCCATCCACATTAATCTGCATCTGCCATGCATCTGCCCACTCACCCAACCTGTCCAAGTCACCCTACATTCTCATAGCATCCTCCTCACAGTTCACACTGCCACCCAGCTTTGTGTCATCTGCAAATTTGCTAATGTTACTTTGTATCCCTTCATCTAAATCATTGATGTATATTGTAAATAGCTGCGGTCCCAGCACCAAGCCTTGCGATACCCCACTAGTCACTGCCTGCCATTCTGGAAGGGACCCGTTAATCCCTACTCTTTGTTTCCTGACTGCCAACCAATTTTCTATCCATGTCAGCACTCTACCCCCAATACCAGGGAGGTGAGATGCAGCAATGTGTTGCAAGCGATTGAGAAAAGTATTGGGGTGATGAAGCAGCTTTTTGACACCAGATTGCACTGAGATTAGCGTTGTGTGGATCCATTGGTTAAGATCAGAGCCATCAGAATGCAGTTTAGTTCAGTTTAGAGATCCAGCGGGGAAACTGGCCCTTCGGCCCACCGAGTCCACATCGACCAGCGATCCCCGCACACTTACACTATATCCTACACACACTAGGGCCAATTTACATTTTTACCAAGCCAATTAACCTACAAACCTGTGGAGTGTGGGCGGAAACCGAAGATTTCAGAGAAAACCCAGGCAGGTCACAGGTAGAACGTATAAACTCCATCCAGACAAGCACCCGGAGTCAGGATCGAACTCGGGTCTCTGGCGCTTTAAAGGGCCTGTCCCACTTAGGCGACTTTTCAGCGGACTGTCTGCGACCTTCAAGCTCGGGGGCACTCGCCTGAAAAATCGCGAGCTGGAACGACCGTCAGAGCGAAACACACACACACAAACGCATCGTAAAGGCGGGGGCTAGGGAAAGCGGGGAGGTGCTGTCTGAAATTCACACGTTGCAAAGCCAAGGTGATACCCGCGATGAACCGGAAGGTTAAAGACGGCTAGCACAGTGTGCGATAAGTCATTTAAAAGAGCGGGGGGGGGGGGGGAGAAGGGGGGGGAGAAGGAGCAGAGACACTTTTAAGAAGCCAGACTACTTTTAATAAGCCAGAGATACACAGCTGTGAAGTTTAGTGGGCATTTATCATTACCGGTTGGTTCTCCTTGGTTCTGAAAACTCGTGCTTATATTATTTTTTCTCCAATGAGCCAAATAAAATGCCCGGTCAGCAAAGGAGATTAACTAAAACTACCTACGGCTACCTCGACTACCTACAACTACATGGCGACCCCACTACCAATGCACTTACGACGTCAAAAGTATTGATTTTCTCCATGGCGACCAATTATTGGTCGCAGAAATTTTTTCAACATGTTGAAAAATTTGTTGCGACCATACTGAGGCTGCGACTAGTTCCCAGAATGCGGGAACTCCTCGCGACCACGAAGGAGACCACCTGCGACCATGTGGCGACCATGTGGCGATCTTGTGGCGAACGCAGAGTCTCTAAACTCACCTAAGAGGTCGCCTAATTGGGACAGGCCCTAAAGGCAGTAGCTCTGCCACTGTGCCGCTCAATAAGCTGTAAGATGGAGGCAAATTTACGTAGGCAGCCAAATTTCAACGGTTCAGTCAGTTTATTGTCACGTGTACCAATTAAGGTACAGTGAAACTCGAATTAAAGCCCTGTCACATTGTGCGAGCTGACCCACGAGGTACCCCGAGCGAAAGACTCGTGGTTGTGCACGAGATTCCAAGTGTATGATCAAGAGTTTAACCGAGTTCCCACGGGTATGACTACATTTGCCGTTAACTTGTCATTTCTGTGATGTTCCAAGTTCATCTCCCGAGTTATCAAGTTCCTCTCCCGAGGTACTCTTGAGCCAAACGTGAATGAAGGTCTGTTTTAATAAGCAACAGTGACTGAAGAAGGGTTTCGACCCGAAACGTTGCATATCTCTTCTCTCCGTAGGTGCTGCCTCACCCGCTGAGTTTCTCCAGCATTTTTTGTCTGCCCTTGCATAATTACAAGCCTTGTTACCACCGTTTTTAAACAAAACAATATTCATGCTCAACATTATGTTTATCCAAGTACGTTCACTGTACTTCCTTTACTGTAATAGACGTTGGAACCTCCTGAGTTTGTGATGGGCGCTATTTAAATACAGGGATGTCTTTTCATTGCTGGACGTTTTTCCCTGTAACATATTTAATAGAATTTACACTTTATAATTAATCTATTCGCATCCGCATATAAAATCTGAATTAAGCCGAATTACTCTTTGAACTGGCAATCGTGACATGAAAGCCATAAAGACGGAAATGGCAGACACAGACGCAGAATATTTGTATCTGCATTGCATTTACGTGCAGTTCATTTGGACCACAGTCTGTGGCCCTTCCGCTGCAGGATATTGAAATGGGGACACCCGTCAGACAAGGGTAGGGATATCACCCCAAGGGGCACATAGCGACAAGAGAGTTTAGTTTAAATATAGATGGAAACAGTCCTGACACTATTGAATGTATAGACACTGATAATGCATTGCACTGTTTTTGTTTTGTGCACATTTCTTATTCTGTAAAGTTTATTTTAGAAAAATACCGAAGGCATTAACCACTGAGAATCTATGAAAAGATTTCGCACGGTTTTTGTTTTATACATATTTTATTCAGGAGAAAGATTATTTTTGAAATTACACATGGCATTGGTGTATTGCATATCCTGTACATCTTTTTATGAATAATTTTTTTAAAATTTAGAAATAAATCCACTGAAGGCAGTGTTGTGTTTTTAAATCTGTTTGGAAGGATATGGGTCATACGCTGGAATGTGGGGCGCCATGTTCGGCATGGAGAAATTGGACCAAATAAGCTGTTTCCGTGTTGTATGACTGACTCTATTATACTTAATTATAATGGTCAAACTCAAGTACGAATCGAAGTGCAGTATACAGAGTGCAGAATACAGTTCTCAGCATTGCACCGCACCAGTTGCACAGAGAGTCCAAATGTCCGTAATGAGGCAGAGGTGAATCGGACATTACCTTCGGTTATAGAAAGACCTTAAAGAAACCTGATAATAGAGGGGAAGAAGCTGTTCCCGAGGCTAGCGCTTTCAAACTTCTGTACTGCCCACCGGACGGGAGCAAGGAGAAGAAGAAATGACCGGGATGGGGACAAGTCTTTGATTATATATGTTTTGAGGCAGCGTGGAGTGTAAATGGAGTCAATGGTGGGAGACCTGGTCTTTGTAAAATAATATATCCTATAAGATTTTTTTTCTCATTTTGAGACATATAGTAAAATACTGTGTTCTGATACTAACTATTAAATCCCTTAACTTGCAAAATAACTGTTTATTAGTTCTGGCGAGGATAGCTGACCCTTTACTTGTGCAGTGAAACTTGCTGCCTTTAACAACATTTCAGCGGTAATCTTATCATTATTTACCATATCAGAGCTGAGGGAGGCAGATGCACCCTGCCCGGGGAGAGGCCGCGGAGAGACTGCGGGGGGGAGTACCTCACTGACTGTGATAGGGAGAGACAGAGGCGCACACACACACACACACACACACACACACAGTGTGGAGTTCCTCTGACTGAGTGGGTGTGGGGGGTGTGTGTGTGGGTGTGCGGGGTGGGACAGAGAGAGAGAGAGAGAGACACACACACACAGGCAGCGTGGAGTACCTTTAACTGTGTGTGTGGGAGACAGAGGCAGACACACACACACACAACGGGCAGTGTGTACCTCAGTTTGTGTGTGTGTGTAGGGGAGAGAGAGACACAGAGACAGTGTGGACCTCTGACGGTGTATGAAGGAGAGAGGGGGAGAGAGACAGAGAGAGAGAGGCACAGAGGCAGTGTGGTGTACTTCGGAGTGACTGTGGGGGAGAGAGAAAGAGCGCACAGGACCTCAGTCTATCTGTGTGTGTGGGAAGGAAGAGAGACTAAAGTAGAATACATCTTATTGTGTGTGGGGGAGAAAGAGAGAGGTGGGGGGGGGGAAGAGAGAGGTGGGGGGCAGGAAGAGAGAAATGGGGGGAGACGTATATACACACTAAGCAGAGTATTACTGTGTATGTGGGAGACACAGATGGACTTACACAGATGGACTTACCTCGGTCTTACTGTGTGGGAGAGGGGGAGAAAGAGACGTACACTCACAGAGACAGAGTCTCTCAGCCTGTGTGAGAGGGAGGGAGGGAGAGAGACACACACACAAGGTGGATGTGAAATCTCACCTGCCTGTTTTAGTGAACGGCACCCGCCGCTAGTGAATGAAGACACCCCCATCTGTCTCCCCCTCCTCTCCCTCCACTCTCCACCCTCTCTCCTCCACCCCCCCTCCCTGCTCCAACCCCCACTCCCCCCCAATTTGGAAATGTCATCCCAACACCCATTCATTCTCTCCAGAGATGCTGCCTGCCCGCTAAGTTAAAGAGTTCCCACGGTAGACTCACGAGTCACTAAGGTAAACGCACGGGCCACTACGTTCTTACAACGAGTTTAAATGTTTCAATTTTTAACCACAAGAGTACATTTTACTCGTGGAAAAGTTTAAACATGTTTGAACTTTTTCAAGAGTTAACAGTTTTCACGGGTACCTGCCGTTAGCGCCAAGAGTCGCTAAGTTGCGTCCACGAGTTCCGACGTTCCCGCTACGTTAATTGTACGTGATTACCACGAGTTAAATTTGTTTTAAACTCGGGGTACCTCGTGGGTCAGCTCGCACAGTGAGACAGGGGTTTTACCATACAGCCATACTAAAAAAATGCAATAAGACACTCAACTACATAAAAGTTAGCATAAACATCCACCACAGCGGATTCCCCACATTCCTCACTGTGATGGAAGGAAATAAAGTCCAATATTCTTCCTCTTTATTCTCCTGCGGTCGGGAGAATAAAGAGCTCTTTATTCTCACTGTACCTTAATTGGTACACGTGACAATAAAAGACCTTTGAAAGCTTTGAATTTGGGGAGCAGCTCTTGAAACACTGATGACAAGTGCCCTTGTGGCAGGCAGGAGGAGCCCTCTCTGTAACTATCAGAATGTGACTTTCACCTCTTGTTGGAGATGGTCACAGCTAGAGTGTCTCTCAGCTCCCCACAGTTATATGGCATAGGAAATTAGGATGTGGATTTGTGCCTGAATTTCCTGTCTACAACATTTTACACTTACAGCAAGGATGCCATTTGCTCCTGAAACCTAGTTGGTTTTAATTGCCATTTGGTTTATTGTTGGTCAGAGACAGCAGCGAGGCTTAAATGGCTCGATTGTAATCATGTATTGTCTTTCTGCTAACTGGATAGCACGCAACAAATCTGTACCTCAGTACACGTGACAATAAACTGAACTCTAACTGTGGAACAAAGTCAAGCGGCTCACACCAAGGATAGAGACATGTTCACAAGATCATATGTGATAGCAGAATTAAGCCATTCGGCCCATCGTCTACATCATTCAATGGCTGATCTATCTCTCCCTCCTAACCCATTCTCTAGCCTTCTCTCCATAACCTCTGACTTCCGTACTAATCAAGAATCTATTGATCTCTGCCTTAAAAATATCTACTGACTTGGCTCCACAGCCTTCTGTGGCAAAGAATTCCACAGATTCACCACCCTCTGACAAAATAAATTTCTCCTCATCTGCTTCCTAAAAGCCCATCTTTTTATTCTGAGGCTATGATCTCTAGTCCCAGTCTCCCCCACTAGTGGACACATCCTCTCCATATCCATTCTATCCAAGCCTTTCACTAATTTGTATGTTTCAATGAGGTCTCCCCTCATTCTTCTAAACGCCTGCATTTATAGGTCCAGTGCCGTCAAACGCTCATATGTTGAGCAGTTCTTTCGAGTGCTCCTTCCACTACCTTTCTATCCTTGGGAACCTCTCTGGGTTCTCAGCAAATGGGGAATGTGGGGAATCCGCTGCGGTGGATGTTTATGTTAACTTTTATGTAGTAGTGTGTCTTGTTGCTTTTTTAAACTATAGCTGTAAGGTAATTTGAGTTTCACTGTACCTTAATGGTACATGTGACAATAAAAGACCTTTGAATCCACAAATACAAAGATTGTGAGGAAGTTGCTGCACATCCCATGCTCTTTCCACCCACCGATCTTTGTGCTGAATCAAGCACTTCTGGTACCCATAAGCACAATGAGATACCTACCCTTTGAGCACAATGAAGCTTCTGAGCTAAGAATGACTTGTGTTTGTGGATAATTCACTCCCAGATCTCCTGGTTTTTCTCATCAACCCACTCGCAGTGTTTTCTGGTAGAAAAGGCAAGTGTCTTTTCACCAATGTGAATGATGTTAAACTTGCGAGCTATTGTAGACTCAGTGGGAACTTTTGCTGGTTATGGGTTTCAGGTCATGTCGGGGGCGAGTTACCCCCGCCACGGGTACCATGTAACCCCGTGCTACCTGCTCCGTGGTCGGATAGTCGGCGACTAAACCGTCTCCCCCACCTGGTTTGCCAGGTGAGGAGGGGGCTGTGGACTCCCAGCAGGACCAAAAACAAGACCTGTCAAAGGGCGGATGAGCTTCTAGCGAGCCAACGTCCATCCACACTTCAGTAGAAGTTGCGATCACTGTCGTACATAGCATTGTAAGGAATGATGATAAAGCACACACACCAAAATCTTATACTTCCAGCGGCGGAAGTCCGCAAGAACTGGAGGACAGAGATGTGTGGTGCGTCCGTCACCGTTCCCGTTGGAAACCAGCACCACTGCGTCGCTAATGTTTTCATCGATGATGAATGAACGGTTGTCAGAGAGAAGCCATCTTTGCAGGGACCCTCAGACTTATGACATTGATTTTCCTGCAGCAATGTTTCTGCTGTCATTCTTTCGGGGTCAGGCAAATGGGGATTACACAATGGATTCTGAGGATTTCAGAACGGCTGGCAGTGGTCACCCCAACATCATCAATTACTGTGTAGGAATAAACTACAGATGCTGCTTTACACTGAAGATAGACACAAAATGCTGTAGTAACTCAGCGGGACAGGCAGCAGCTCGGGAGAAAAGGAATAGACGATGTATCGGGTTGAGACCCTTCTTCAGACTGAGGCTCAAGGGAGAGGCTCTGATTTGTTCTGAACCTTTTCATATCCCTACTCTCCCTCTCCCATGACTCCCTGTCTGCCTGAATTATGATAAAGCTCACACACACCCGAAACGTCACTTATTCCGTTTCTCCACAGATGCTGCCTGATCCGGCAATTTGTGTCTGTCATAAATTACGGTCATAGCAGAGGTGATGTGGACATCCATGGAGTCTCCCATTCGGAAGCCAATTTAATCCATCAGGAGCCAGTTCCAGGATCGGGATGCTGTCACAAAATGTAGTGCTTGTCTGGCTGGCGAATGAGAGTGATTATGATAAAACTACGCTCCAAGCATTTTGTCAAGGACATTCCTGCCAACCTCATCTGGATTAGACCTTTTAAAATCAGGACATTCAGGTTGCCCAGGCCATTAGTTTGTCTTCCTCTGGGATGCTCAAGGTTGGGTGAGATGCCTTAGCCTCAACTGTAGATACGGGGTTGGGATGTACGTCTCTGCTAATCATTACAGCATGCTGGCTGAGTTCATGTTAAAGTGAGCCGCAGGATCCAGTGAGATAAATATTCATTTACTTTTGTTGGAGATACAGCATGGAAATGGACCCTTCAGCCCACCATCGATCACCTGTTCACCCTAATTCTAAAGTTAGACACAAAAAACTGGAGTGACACTAATTCTATGCGATCCCACTTTCTCATCCATTCCCTACGTACTAGGAGTGATTTACAGAGGCCAATTAACCTACAAATCTGCACGTCTTTGGGGTGTTGAAGGAAACCGGAGCACCCGGAGAAAACCAACGCGATCACAGTGAGAACGTGCAAACTACACACAGACAGCACCTGAGGTCAGGATCGAACGTGGGTCTCTGGTGCTGTGAGACAGCAGCTCTACCAGCTGCACCACCACTTATTTATCCGACAGGGTGATCACTAAGATGAGAAACTGGTTTGGTCCTTATGGAAAAACTCCACCCATGAACGTAAAGTTAGCTTTATAATAAAGAATACCCCTCCCCCCTCTCGCTCTTCACCTTTTGAGAAGAACCTCAGCTTGTTTTTGGAGCGAGCCATCTCCTGCCTGGCGTGTCCCACTCAGGGTGGCAATGCCAATGTCAAAACATCTGAGTTTCCCGGATATGAAAGTGGAGCTGCGTTCAGATCTATCACGGTTGCATGAGGGTCTGATATTCCAGGTCTGTAGTTCCTTCCTGCGCATTTCGTCTGCAAAATCTCCTCAAGGTGTGCCTACTATGAAGAAATTCTCCTCCTCTCCCCGACGACAGGTCTGCAACATCCTCTCTCACTGCTCCCCCTCTGTGATTCCTCCTGCTCTCAGACTCCATGACCATGATTTAACACAGACTTGCTCCATGTGTTTTCTCAGTGTTTCCCTCTATTCTACATTTTCCTTGAGCTTTGTCCCCTTTGATGTCTCGTTTTCACACCTTACCCTTCCATATCTCTGTGTCTCTCTCTCTCCTGATTTTCAGCCTGAAGAAGGGTCTCGACCCGAAACGTCACCCATTCCTTCTATCCAGAGATGCTGCCTGTCCCGCTGAGTTACTCCAGCATTTTGGGTCTGCTCCTGGCACCACTGCTTCTTGATTAGTACGGGTGTCAGAGGTTATGGGGAGAAAGCGGAGAATGGGGTTAGGAGGGAGAGATAATATAGATCAGCCATGATTGAATGGTGGAGTAGACCTGATGGGCCGAATGGCCTCATTCTACTCCTATATCTTATGACCTTCTGCTGTATCTGTCCACACCTGACCTTGTTTACAGACAATGTAATGTACAATAGTTTTAGAGGATTTTGGGTGCTTTCCTGCTCAAAGAGTCTAGAATAAGGGGTCACAGTCACAAAACAAAAAGCAGGCCATTTAGGACTGAAATTAGGAGGCATTTCATCAAAGGATGGCAAACCTTTAAAGCTCTCTGCCCTGGAGGGTAGTGGAGGTTCAGTCATGGGTACCATTTAAAACTGGGTTTGAAAAATTTTGGGGAAGAGGGTTTGAGGGAAAAGGCAGAAAAATTGCGTAGAGGTGGAGGAAGAGCAGCATCTTGTTGAGTGGCACAGTAGGCGCTGGGTGGGTGAATTGTCTACTAATCCAATTTTATGTTGAATGTATGTACATGAAAAGTAAAGCCATGCTATCATGTAAATGTAATGCTTTGCTTTGCCCCCTACAATGAGAATATGTGAATGGAATGCTTCATATATTTACAGTTTTGAAGGGATGAGCTGTGCCAGAGGAGAGGGAATGTTAACTTGATGCTTGAAGAATGTTAGCTTGAATAAACATTGGAAATGTGTGAATTACCATTCACCCAGCTGGTCACCCGTATACCCTAGTACACCAGCACAATACACCCCGGTACATCAACACAATACACCCTAGTATACCACAATACACCCTTGTACATCAACACAACACCTTAGTACACCACAATACAGCCTAGTACACCACAATACAGCCTAGTACACCAACACAATACACCCTAGTACACCAACACAACACCCTAGTACACCACAATACACCTTAGTACACACAATACAGCCTAGTACACCAACACAATACACCCGAGTACACCAACACAACACCCTAGTACACCACAATACACCTTAGTACACCACAATACAGCCTAGTACACCAACACAATACACTGAGTACACCAACACAACAGGTGTCAGAGGTTTTGGGGAGAAGGCAGGAGAATGGGGTTAGGAGGGAGAGATCGATCAGCCATGATTGAATGGCGCAGTAGACTTGATGGGCCGAATAGCCTAATTCTACTTCTATCACTTATTACCTTATAACACAACACACCCTTATACACCACCACAATACAGCCTAGTATTTGAGGATGCTCCTCAAATTGCAGAGCATCATGGACAATACAGCTCACCCCCCCCCCCCCTCCATGACACACTGGTCAACCTGAGGAGCACCTTCAGCAACGGTCTGGTTCCACCAAGATGCAGTACAGAACGCCACAGGAGATCCTTCTTCCCTGTGGCTATCAAACTTTACAACTCCTCCCCCTTCTGTCGTGCGGTGGACTGACTCCCCTCCCCAATCTTTGCACATCCCCAATCCTTTCCACTCGCCACTTTAATTTCATGTTTCATCTATTTTGTGTTTTTATGACTGTTGGCAGATCAATTTCCCTCCTGGGATAAATAAAGTTCTATGTATCGTATACCACCCCAATACAACCTAGTACACCACTACAATAATGGACATTATGTCTATTATTAAATATATTTTCCTACAGACTAAAATTGGTATTTCATTTGCATGTTAATTGATCGTGCACGATTGTACAACCCAATTAGTACGGGTGTCGGGGGGTTATGGGGAGAAGGCAGAATGGTTTTGAGAGGAAAAGATAGATCAGCCATGATTGAGTAGCGGAGTAGACTTGATGGGCCGAATGGCCTAATTCTTCTCCTATCACTTATAAACAAACACAGGAATGACAAAGTAAAATGTAACATTATTTTCATGTTTAACACTAAAGCTATTTGTAACACAACTAATTTGCATATATAGATTTCTTTGCAAATTTACTTTCTCGGGGTAACCGTCTGCCCACAGTTAATCTCACAAAACAAACCTCGGGGATATATGAGATGCTGGCATGTTCCCTCTCTCTTGTGCTGAGACAGCGCCGCCACTGTTTGTTTCATCCCCGTCCCAGTCTCATGCTAATTTCGTGTTTGGCAACTTTCATTTTAAAGACATTTCAAAGGTAATTCAGATCAAAACAAGTCTACCTTTAAAGCAAGACTTTTCGCCTTACATCGGCGATGGGGCCCTGATGTGAAGGTTAAATGAATTATACGTAGGAAGGTAGACACTAAAAGCTGGAGTGACTCAGCGGGTCAGACAGCATCTGTGGTGAAACGGAATCGGTGACATTTCGGGGTCAATACTCTTCTTCAGACCGAATTAGTTCGCTTCCATGTACCTTAATATCGGCAACGCTCGGCATCTCCAGTCGGGATTATCCATCATTGAAGCAAGAACAGAGCCACAAACTTGAAACAAGGCAAAGCTGCATAAAACAGAGGATAACATTGTCATGGGCCACCTATGCCCGGATGTGGGTCGGGACAATCCTGTGTATTAGACCAGTCTAATGAATCTTTTTTCTCTTATTAATTATTATATTGCAGAATGTTCCCTATAACGCGGGAACTTTAAGGAAAATATAAATATTGTCGATTTTGAATATAAGAAGGCGATTTAAATCATGTTCACTTCATTGATGCCAGATAGACACAAATAGCTGAAGTAACTCAGCGGGGCAGACAGCCTCGCTGGAGAGAAGGAATAGGTGACGTTTTGGGTCGTGACCGGGATAAATGGAATAAGTAGTAATTTAAATCACCTTTCCCCCGATTGTGAACGGGTCCGTATATTCGAAGCGACGGGTATCAATAGACATTGTACAGCATTGTACACCAGAACAGTATTATCTTTTTAACTCGTCACTTTAATTTCACGTTTCATGTATTTTAGGACGGTTGGCAGATCAATTTCCCTCCTGGGATAAATAAAGTTCCATCATATCGTGTTTGTATTCTTACAGCCACGGTATGACCATTTCTAAAACCGTCTCATAACCCCTCAACAAGTGAAGATACAAGTGGTTCTGTTTGCACTCACGAGTAGTCCCGCACACGAAGGCTGTTTTTTTTAAACCTGTTCTTGAGAGTAAATCGCAGCATTTCGGGATTACATTTAATTTTCAGCGTTTTCTTGCAAACTATTTAGGGGTCATCGGCGCATTAAACGCTGTGGCCTTAGAATTAATTCAACGTTGTTTTACTTCAGAGCGCCACTTTTTTTGGATAACTGTTCAACAGAGGGCAAAACTATATTGTGTAAGAAGGTAGACACTGGGATAACTCCGCGGGACAGACAGCATCTCTGGAGAGAAGGAATTAGAATATATTGTTTAATTTGTTTACCTGGTGTTTTGGGTGAAGGCATTTCATACAATTAATTAAATAGAGGCAACCTTTGAGATTGGACTGGGTAGGAAAGGCATTTTTTTAACTCCTGATGGGGAATAAGTGAATTTCAAAGAGAGCCCGAAACACAATGACAAATGTCCTGGCGAAGTATCCCGAAACAAACCCGGAGGACGGGGTTGTGTATTGGCCCAGTCTGAGATTGAAATGAATAGGAATGCCGTCTGTCCCTTCACGCTTTGATGTCCAGCTGCCGGCAGCTCCATTCATTACACCTGAAATCCACATCGTTGGCTAGCAGCGGGGACGGCCGCGTCATGCTCGGCTATAAAGCAGGCACTTGCGGGCAGCTCGCTAACTCCAAGAGAGATTTTGCTGCAAGCTGGACGGGTTCCGATCTCAGTTGCACATCCGAAAGAAGCAGGACTGGGTGGAAAATAAAGTTAACACAAGCACGCGTTAAACAGAAAGAGGGAGAGAAGAAACGCATGTACTCTGGGATTAAAGCGCGCTGTGTTTTTACCACAAGGACTCGAGTAAAGGACTTTAGTAAAAACCAGTCAAGCCCACAGCGGAGGGCGACCTGCCTCCGTCCGAAGGATTTCTGCTCCCCCGCTTCGTCTTTTTGACTTCGGACAGTTTCACCAACTCGCCCCGAGGAAGGCAAGGTTAACACCGCGATGCCCTTCAAGCCTTGTTGAGCTTAATGCAGCGTCTCACTGTGTTTACAAACTTTCTGTGTTATTCCAGGTCTTGGCAGGAACGGGCGAGCTTGGCAGCTGGGTGTCGGCGCTGGTTATCTGGCTGGGTTTTTTCGGTGGGGAATGAGATTGGAGATGGTTGTTTGGATTGGCTGCGGAATACTGGCGCTGCTCCAGTGGCGACTGTGCGGCGCAATCCACTGGCTGTAAGTAGCGCACAGCGCTGTCTGCCGCTGCAATCCACAGTGAGCGCCAAGAGGAGGTGTATTCGTTTGTTTAAAACAAATCATTGTATTCTAGTTAATAGCAAAGTCACAAAATCATACAGCACGCAAACAAAACAGGCCCTTCGGCCCAAGATTTGGCCGCGTTTGGCCCATATGTCCCTCTAAATCTTTTCCATCCATGTTACTGAACAAATGTCTTTTCTGAAGAAGGGTCTCAACCCGAAACGTCACCCATTCCAGCATTGTGTGTATCTTCGGTGTAAACAAATGCCTTTAAAATGCTGTTATAGCACCTGTTTCAACTAACCTCTCGTTTAATCTGTGCAAATAAAAACCCTTACTTACCATGCCAACATTAGTATATCACTAGGTTTTGACTCGCTGGCATTGGCTTTGACATTCTTCCAGATGGAATTTAGTAAGTTGCGGTAATAGTTTGTTTTGCTGACGGTGTCTCTTGTATCGCCCTATTGAAGCAGAAGATGAGATAACACAAGCATAACCGTTTCTGATTAACAGTGGCATCGCGGTGAGCGGCGCGGCTTTGGGCTGGAACCAGACTCAACATTGTAAAGTGGCGTCGTGTCTGGTGCCGGATCAGATGCAGCTCTGCCGGAGGAACCTGGAGCTCATGCACAGCACAGTGTTCGCGGCCAAGCAGACGCGGCTAGTGTGCCAGAACACCATGGCCGACATGAGGTGGAACTGCTCCTCCGTTCATTTAGCGCCCCATTTCAATCCGGATTTAAACCGAGGTAACGCGCATTTTTTGTGTGGTAATTTTAGCCAAATTGTAGATTCGGCTTCACACCATGTATAGTATATGGCCGTCACAAAGAAAAAAATCAAACGCATATCACATGTTGAGACCAGGGTGCGACATTTGATGGGTGATGCCCATAATCTGGGTACTGAACCTCTGCAAGGATATCCTCTTCACCCGTTCTTAAACGCGTCAAAGAGAGTCCCTCTCGAGTGCAGTCACTTAGAAAACATAGAAAATAGGTGCAGGAGGAGGTCATTCGGACCTTCGAGCCAGCACCGCCATTCAACATGATCATGGCTGATCATCCAGGATCAGTAGCCTGTTCCTGCTTTCTCCCCGTATCCCTTGATTCCTAGCCCTAAGAATTGTTCTTAGCAATTACTGTGAACACAATGACCCCGGCAAAGAGATTCCCTATTCCAGCAATGTTGTTGGATGGATGGAAACCGGACAATACTTCCACTTGCAAGCTCTTAGTTTAACATCTCAAAATACAACATAGCACTGCCTCAGTTAAGGAGGTCTTCTAGTGGAAACTACAGAACTTGGAGCGTGGGAGGCTGGTGGTTGGGTCTAACCTTGTAGTTAGGTGATTGAGGATGTTTGAGAATTGGTTTCAGAGGGGATCCGGAGGGTTGATGAGATGAGAATATGAGGGAATTTAAAAATTAAGAATATTTTAAGTATGAAGTTGGAAAAGCAGGACAAAATGCCGTCCAATGAGGATAACAACTGTCGAGAGGGCTGAGTGTTGGATAAAAGTTTTGGATGCAATATAGATAGCTTGTTGGCATATTGGGTTAAAACCCAGTAAACTGCTCGGAATGCAACGGGATGCACATACATCCAAATTGGGTATTTCTATTTAGAGCTAAATTAAGTCCACACTGGTGTGTTCTTTCCCCCACACACCATATCAATGCACCCAGAGTGGATTCAGTGAGAATCGTACTCAGTGCCTTCATGATATTTCTCTGAGTAATGTCTTTCAGTGTATTGAATGGTTGTTAAATAAAACAAAAGGGTGGCATCCTTTTACGCAATGCTGTGCTGGATAAGGCAGAGCAGTTAAAACAAAGGGTGTATGAGAGTAGAGGGCTGTCATGCATGAGTGAGATGGGGAATGTGCTGAAATGTGCCCGTGCACAATGTCTGAGAAAAAAGGGAGCATCAAAGATCAGACCTTTGTTCATGCTGTCTGGGTTTATTAAAATCACAGTGCAAGCAAGTGTCCTGAGTTGCAATCCATGTCCTAAAGAAGGATTTGTAAACACCAATTCTCAAATAATTGTGAAATATGAAAGTTCCTTCAGTCATAAGTGCAATGGTTTTTGATGATGACTTTTCATGGAATATTACACCCAGACTTCAGGATGTTTCATACAGCCTCCAACCCAGTGAAGTGATTTATTTCAAATCAATTTGCT
Source organism: Malacoraja senta (assembly GCA_038087875.1). Taxonomy (NCBI): domain Eukaryota; kingdom Metazoa; phylum Chordata; class Chondrichthyes; order Rajiformes; family Rajidae; genus Malacoraja; species Malacoraja senta. The sequence continues at coordinate 52,438,020 of CM075983.1, read as the reverse complement.
AACCTTGGAAGGACTTCAATGTGTCCCTTGTGGTTCCCTTCTATGTTGGAATGTTGTGGTTAAATCTCACTTGGAAGTACTGGCTTCCTTGCCATCTAGTTCCTTGCTGTGGGAGTGCTGCCTGCCAGAAGACCATTTAGAATGAGCTTTTGCTTGCTTTTAGCAGCATGTCGTAAAAGATTCCATAGCATTATTTGATGGCAAAGGAGTTGTCTCTGGAGGCACAGCCAATATTTATTTTACAATAAAAGTACGTTGTCATAGCAAGTAAGGCATCATTAAAATAGATCATCTGTTCACTGGAAATGTGTTTGTTGGGACTTACTGTGTGAAAATTAGCATTGAAACTTTTTATATTTCTGTGATGCATTTCAAAACTACTCTCCTGGCTCTCAATGTTGACACAACCTGCGGCAGTAAAATGCAAACAAAATGCAGTTCTTTCTTTCATGGTGTGGTTACATTGCTATCTCCTTCAGCCCATGAACTGAGTGCAGTCAATAGCATTCCTGTTGCCTTGCTCTGGCATCTGTGGTGCATTCAGCCAACAGACGTCTGTAGTCGAGCCAAATGTTCCTTAAAATGCTCATAAAATATTTTTACACGTTTACTAATTTGTGCAAGTTTGTGGTCATTGCCCACGTCTACCCCGTAAAGCATTAGGTGATATTTCAATAAATAATTTACATGAATAAGAGCCAATAAAATAGGCCAGAGGTATCCTGTGATGACTAACACACCCTCTGATATCCCAAAACCTTATCACCATCTACGACCCAAATCAGGATTATGGCAGAACACTCTTCACTTGTCTGGATGAATTCAGACCCAACAACAGGCAAGAAGCTTAGCACCATCCAGGATAAAGCAGCCCATCTGATTGTTACCCCATCCAGCACCTAAAATTCATGTGTAGGAAGAAAGATGGGTCTCGACCCGAAACGTCACCCAGTCCTACTCTCCAGAGATGCTGCCTGTCCTGCTGAGTTACTCCAGCATTTTGTGTCTATCTTCAACCTAAACATTCATTCTCCCCACTGCAAATGAATGGTATCGACAGTTACTCATCTAGCCTAAATCTCCCACAGCTCCAGCCTCTAAGTAAGTAAGTAAGTAAGTTTATTGGCCAAGTATTCACATACAAGGAATTTGCCTTGGTGCTCCACCCACAAGTAACAACATGACATACAGTGATAGTTACGAATGACTCAGAAAACACTAAACATTAATAATAATAAAACATTAATGATAAAACACCATTGATCAAGCATGTGAACCAACAAAATACCAGATCGAAGGGAGGCTACAGATTTTTGGCTGTTGTGTAGAGCAACTACTCGTGGATAAAAACTGTTTTTATGTCTGGCTGTGGCAGCTTTGACAGTCTGGAGTCGAATTGACAGTCCAAGTCTACGACTTGGAACAATGCTTTCAGGTGCTTTGCAACACCACCAGGTTTCTTAGTTCCTTAACACAATTTGTGTTTCCCTCAAATTGCCGACCATTGCATCTTGTAAATATATTGCTCTTCCTTCAAATTTTGCTGGGTCCAAATGCAGTGGGGGTACCTTCACCAAAATTACTGCTGCAGTTTAAGAAGGATTTCATCATCGCCTTCGAGAGGATAGTTAGGGATTTGCAATAAACGCTTGTCTTGGTGACGAAGAAGAATAAGTAAAAATAAACAATACGAATATTTTAATGGAGATTTTTATCTAATTTACATACACAATTCCTACAAATTACAGTTAAAAGTCACCATTGGACCACTGCACAACATCTCACTTTTTGATCATACAAACCAACCTAAGTTTTGTTTTAATTTTAATATAATTCATATATAGAAATAGTCATACAGCATGGAAAAAGACCCTTCAGCCCAACTTGCCCAAGCCGACCAAGCTACCTACGTCACTAGTCTCACCTGCCGTGTTTGGCCCATATCCCTCTAAATCCTTCCTGCCCATGTATCTGTCCAAATGTATTTTAAATGTTATAGCATAAACCTTAACTATCTTATATAGCAGCACAATCTATATACCCACCATCCTTTGTTTGAAAAAGTTGCCTCTCAGATTGCTATTAAATCTTTCCCTTCTCACCTTCACCCTAGGTGAAGTTCTGTTTTTTCATTCCCTTATTCTGAGTAAAATACTCTGTGCATTCACACTTTCTATTCCCCTCATGATCTAATTATGCAGTAAGTATATGTACCAAGTCGAGGAGGCTGTTGGTAACATCAAGCAATTGCAACATCTTATTACTTACAGATACTAAATTGTTATCAAAATTACCAATCAAATTAACTGCTGTCCTATTAGTTCCAATAATCTCAGCTTCTGCAATGAAGAATCAAATACTCGCAACAAAATTATATTAAAAGTGTTCAATGCAATGCCAGATGCCCTGGGGTTCATTACTGATATGTATGATATAATATGATATGTGATATGATAGAACTCTTATTTATCCCAGAAGGGAAATGGGTCGCTGTTCAGAGATTTACTCACCAAAATCCTTAATGTTAGATCATATTGAATACCACACGGCATATTTTTGAGTGACTTATAAAATGTTGATAAATATTTAATGACAATAATTCTAATTTACTGTATCTCATCCATTTTATTGAAATAATTTGTTGGATATCCAAAAGGTTTAAGCCATTTGATTTTGGTTGTAATTTTGTAGATATTTTCCCCTCAGTTGACAAAATAATTTGATAAGGAACAATTTGAATCAGGCTTGATAGGTCAACACATACTTATCTAACTGTTTTGTACAAATGCCTTTTATGAATATCAAAAATCGTCAGTGGCATGATGATTTTAGGATTGAAGCGTTATACCACAGGACGCTAGAAATACATTCTCGACCTTTTTCAGCTGAGGTGTTCAGACAAGAACCTTTGAAAGGCAATTAAATAAATGGTAATTCAAAGTTCACAAATATAACTTAAAACAATCCCTCTGGCCAACTGTAGCTATGATTCAGCAAGTATTTGCTAACTTCTCAGTACAAACTGCCTGGAGCCTGGTGTGTGATTAGCACCACTAAAGCATTACCTCGAGGACCATGTAATTATGCAAAAAAGGCGAGACAATATCACGACACCTTTTATAGCAACAGGAAGGAAAACTGTTGAAAAGCAAATCAGAAAAATCGAATCTTTTAATACAGTACATGAAAAGCATTGACAAGCATCAGAAAATGCCATGAATAGAGATATGAGAGACTGCGGATCTTGGAATCTTGAGCAAAACTAAAGTGTTGGAAGAACTCAGTGGGTCAGGCAGCATCTGGGGAGGGAACGGATATGCAACGTATTAAGGTTGGGACTTTCCTTCTGAAACATCATCTGTCCATTCCCTGCGCAGATGCTGTCTTACCCAGCTGAGTTCTTCCAGCAGTTTTGCATTTTACCAATAAAAGATTACACCCATTATTTGCGACGGGTCTGCTTTATTAACTAGTTGAAAGCTTAAATATTTATAGCCATATCAAATATTAAAAGAATTCTAAAACAGGAATCCCTCTGGATATTTGTTATTTAACGTTTGGGACCTGGGTTTGAGTTGAAAATAGCCATTGTCCATGGAAAGGGATGCTTCATTGGAGATGTACATTTTCATGTTGCATCCATGGATTTAAAACATCCATGAAACAAGGATAATTGAGAATATAGAAATAATAGCCAAGCATTGCAATGAGGAAAAAAATCCAAAATTTGTTTCTTCAGCTATCTATATATACGTAACTAAATAAGATCGTTTTTCTGATTTAGTTGAAAGCAAGATTTATTACTTTTGCTGTCTTTCAGAGGTAGATATTTATAAAGGAAAATAGATTACATTTTGGATCGAGATCCTTCATCTGACACTGATGAAAAGCCTCGATCCGAAATGTCACCTATGTCTTTTCTCCAGAGATGATGCCCGACCCGCTGAGTTACTCCAGCATTTTGCGTCTATTTTTGGTGTAAACCAGCATCTGCAATTTCATCTTGCACGTAAATATTTATAAGGCCGGCTATGGGAAATGCAGCTGTTCCTGGGCCGCAGTCTTTAAATGTAAGGTTTAGGCATTACCTGCATATCTCATGTATGTGTTCTATTTTGCATCTACTACAGGAACAAGGGAGTCATCCTTTGTCTACGCCCTCTCCTCTGCTGCCCTCAGTCACTCTATCGCCCAGTTCTGTGCCTCGGGGGAGTTGCCCACTTGCTCCTGTGGTGTAATCCCAGCAGAGGTGTCGGGGCCTGACTTCAGGTGGGGCGGCTGTGGAGACAACCTCCGCTACGGGCTGCAACTGGGCTCGGTCTTTGCAGATGCACCAATGAAAGGAAGTAGGACTGGAACTCAGGCAAACAGGCTGATGAACATGCACAACAATGAAGTCGGCAGACAGGTAAATGGCCAATGAGCTGCAATGCCTTGCTCCTGCTGGTTACACTGTATGACTAATGAATAGCTTCCCCTTGTGCAGATGGCCATAAGTCGATTTTGTCCGTAAGTTGGAAAAGACACAAAACGCACTTGATATGGTGACCATTACCTCCAGTATGGAAAGGGATTGTATCAAAGGCACAAAACTGATTTGAAACAACAATGACTAAAAATGGAGAAGGGGAGAGGAGAGGAGAGAGGAAACCAGTTCTGCTGTTTGTATGAACGCACATATGCACATAAGTTGAACTTTTGAATTTTATAATATTATGGGACCTCATTCATATGTCCATAAGTTGGGTGTACACAATCTAATGGATGGCCTGTACTTCCTATTCATGTCCGTGTTCCATAACGGGGCCAGTATAAGCAAGCATTATTTCACTGCTCAGTTTCACAATAGTATCAATCTGCATCTCACAACTTAGTTCACTAATGAAGAAGGGTCCTGACCCAAAACACCACCTGTCCATGTTATCCAGAGACGCTGCCTGCCCTGCTGAGTCACTCTAGCACTGTGTGTCTGTTTTGTAACCCTGCATCTGAAGTTCCTGGTATCTACAGCTCACTAATGCATGGCCATAGTAAACACTGTCATTCTACCTTCAATTCTGCCAAATGGTGTATCTTTTGCATCTACTGTTTTAACATGAAAGCTTTACATGGTCTCATAGTTACTCCACCTGCTACGAGTATGAACCCACACATGTTCCAACAGCCCATTGTTCGGAGTAACGGCTGTACTCAAGATAATTAATATAAACATATAGCTAGTTGATATTGACTCCATGTCACATGGTTTATATAAGAGCAACATTTGAACAAGTATAGCATCAAGATGTCCAGGTAAACTCAAATCAATGGACTTCATTTAAGGAGGAAACACATGTTAGTTGTCATTTCAAACAGGAAGATGGTTCTTCTTGTTGGAGATTAATGATCGCAGCCACAGAGTGTTACAACAGGAACCCTTCAGTACATGTCCTGGGCCCAGTCATCTACATCAAAAACCTTCATTTCATCATAAAGTCAGAAAATGGGGAAGTCCGCTTATAATCGCCTAATATTCAACTCCATTTAGCAACTCTTCAACAAAGGAAGTAGCTCCTGCCTGCACACGGCAAGACAGACAATATATATAAAAAACAACACAGTGCAGGAGGGAGAGAGAGAGAGAGAAAACCAGTTCTGGGGGAGAATGGGGGTTGTTAGAGGTTATCTAAAGGTGGAAAATTCAATGTTCATACCCTAAGCTGTCCAAGCGGAATATGAGGTGGTGTTCCTCCGGTATGCATGTGGCCTCACTAAGGCAATGGAAGAGGCCCAGGACAGAAAGGTCAGTATGGGAATTGAAAGGGAAGTTAAAATGGTTAGCAACTGGGAGCTCCAGTAGGCCTTGGTGGACCGAACGCAAGGTTGCCAAGTCTACATTTGGTCTCGCCCATGTACGTCAGTCAGGGTGATGAACAGTAAAACAAGCAGTATAAAAGTGCTGATGTAAATATGTAAAACGAGAGCGTCTTATCTACATTGACAATCACTGCGTTACCATAGCTGAGTTCTCTACCTTCAACTGCACCAGCTGCACGAATACCATGGCTACATGGCTACAAGAACAAACCAGAGACTGGCTGCCTTGTGTTCTTCGTCCTGTCACCCCAACACATTTCCACCATCTGCAAAGCACAATTCAGGGATGTGACTGAATAATCTACACTTACTCAGATGTGCACAGCACTCAAAAAGCTCACCACCACTCTGGATTAAAAAAGACACAAAATGCTGGGGTCAGGCAGCATCTATGTAGAACATGGTTAGGTGTTTCGGTTTGGGACCCTTCGCCAGCCTCTTGACAATGATGAATGATTACATTTCCTTGATACAAGATGAGTGAAGATGCCAGAGATTGATTCTGGGCTTCAATCAATGCAAAGTATACACTCTTATCACTGAGCAGGGTCCTGACCAATGCATGTTCTCCAGAGATGCTGCCTGACCTCCTGAGATATAGCAATGTTACAAAATTTTGAGATTTTAAAAATAAAGTCTGCAATTTATCCCATCAGATAAAGCATAAAAAGAAGTTTAATTTGACACTTAATTCACTTTCATATCTTCAGTATTAAAAATGTTATGGCCATTATCATACTCAGAAATTAGCATCTAGTTCCCTATTGCTTTTCCATTGACTTAACACAAAAGCTGTGATCGAGGACAGTTAAAAGCCCATAACTTTCTTAAAAATTATGATAACTGAAAGAAATTTTCAGTTATTATAGATTGAAGCATTCTGAAACAAATATGAAACAATCTTACTTCGAAGACATGAAAGTAAAGCATATAATTAGTTAGTTACCTAATTGTAGCTAATTACAAAATTCAATTACTAGATCTAAACATCTATCAATTTCTTAAGAATAGATTAACATTTTTAAATAGCCTAAGTGTCCAAATAACATTCACACAATAATTCACAATGTAACATAATTTTTTAAACTAATTTTCATGAATTTACAGGCCAAATGGAAGGAATTAAATGTTTAATACCTGTAAATTAATGGGCATTTAATTCATCTTGTGAGTGAGGATTTCTGGAACGCGATCTTTTGGAACGTTCATTTGCGGTGAATTTAACCCCGTATTGGCATGAAAAATACTGCCGTTAATTCGGGGAATAAAATCACCGTGTCGCATGAAAAAATGTGAATTAAAGGCTTCTTAAGAAGCACTTTTATACATTTAAAGAAACCACTTTCGTTTACCTGTCCCGTGTGTGAAATCCGTCCCCGTTATCGGCGTTGACGCTTCAGGAGCTGCTTTTAGAATTACTCTAGCGCTGACATTGACGATTTAATAAAAATAAAAAATTCACAAAACGCCGCTAGGAACGATTTGTCAGCCAAGGCCTCACAGCACCAGAGACCCCAATTTGATCCTGATCTTGGCTGCTGTCTGTGTGGAGTTTACACGTTCCCCATGACCATGCGGGTTTCCTCCAGATGCTCCAGTTTTGTCCTACATCTGAAAGACGTGTGGGTTTGTAGATTAATTATCCTCTGTAAATGGCCCTGAGTGTGTAGGCAGTGTGTGCAAAAGTGGGATAACACAGAACTAGTGTGAACAGGTGGTTGGCATGGACTCGGCAGGCCAAAGTGCTTGTTTCCATGCTGCATCTCTAATCTAAACTAAGCATCCATAAAATTGCTAGGCAGTTACTCACCCAGGTTACTCCAACAGCAATTTATAAAGCTGTGGCCTCAACCACTAAGAAGGACAAGGGCAGCAGGCACACTGGTTTCTCCAAGTCACATACCAGTCCGATTTGGAAAAATATTGCCAGTCCTTTATTGTTGCTGCCTCATAATCCCAGAACTGCCCGAGCTAATATTGAGAGTGGCTGCCTCAAAATCCCAGAACTGCTCGAGCTAATATTGAGGGTGGCTGTCTCAAAATCCCAGAACTGCTCGAGCTAATATTGAGGGTGCCTTCACAAGCACCACAGCAGCTCAAGCAGGAACTAACCAGCACTTTCTCAGGGATAGTTGAGGATGAGGAATAAATATTGGTCTTGCTGGTGACAACCAGATCCTGAAAAACAAATAAATAATAGAAAAATCTCCGTATAAATCAAGGGTGTTCCATTTGAACCCAATATGAACAACTTGCATTCATCACTGCATGTTTAATCTAGTGAATGAAATGTTTCAAACCACATAACAAAGATAAAAGCAAAATAGTTGGGGGCCATTAGCTATTTACCTGGTGATAGGTTTCATGAAGGCATTTGAAGCAGGTTTCTGACGTATGAAGCCCAAAGGGATTCTGGGAGGTGAAGGCTGATTGATGAACTTACTGAAGGTGGATTGGGACCAGGGAGATTGGCACAAAAGAGACACAAGGTAGAAAATCAAAAGCTGGAGGCGGTCTTCGTTTAGTTTAGGGCCGAAACAGGCCTTACGGCCCACCGAGACTGATCCAACCAGCGATCCCTGTACATTAACACCACCCTACACACACTTGGGACAATATTTACATTTATACCAAGCCAATTAACCTACAAACCTGTACGTCTTTGGAGTGTGGGAGGAAACCGAAAATTTGGGAAAAACCCACGCAGGTCACGGGGAGAACGTACAAACTCCGTACAAAGAAACAGCCATAGTTGGGATCAAACCCGGGTCACTGGCGCTGTAAGGCAGTAGCTTTACCACTACGCCACCGTGCAGTTGGAGTTGGAGCAAGGTTTCAGTAAATATTGTCGGGTTCTCTACGATTGGCACAGGTAATTGATGCAATGTGATAGGTGAACTACCCTCATCTGAACGGGGTTTGATATTTATTATAATTCTGGAGTTGGCTGATTATTTGCGTCGGTCAAAACTGAGTTTCCCTCAAACAGGGATGATCAAATATTCTCCACAGATCAAGGTACCTCTGCTACTGGGGCCAATGAAGGATGGGACATATTCCAGAAGTTCTGGAGCATAGATTTGTCGGGTGGATGGATATCTTTGAACACAAATAGAGCATTTTACGTGGAACTTTACCTGGCAAGATTAAGTTGGGCTGCATAGTGTGTGCAAGCACTGGGTGGCTGTATTTGTGCTTAATCTGCCTATAAGAGATGTATATTCTCTTCTAACAGGCGTTGATCGATTCATTGGAAACCAAATGCAAGTGCCATGGTGTTTCTGGTTCCTGTTCGGTGAAAACCTGCTGGAAGGGATTGCAGGGTCTGCACAAAATTGCTATGGACCTGAAAGCCAAGTACCTGTCAGCCACCAGAGTGATCCACCGTCATGTTGGCACTAAGAAGCAGCTGGTGCCTAAAGAGCTGGACATAAGGCCAGTGAAGGAGAGTGAGCTGATTTACCTGGTGGGCTCACCTGACTACTGTACAGCTAATGAAAAACAAGGCTCCTATGGCACTCAAGAGAGGTAGGGACCAGGTTAGCTGTGGTACTTGTCTGTTTTCTGTATGTATTATTTTATTCTAGATGAAATGGCTTTCCTCCTCTCCAAGCTGAGATACAATTCCAAATCTGCCATCTTTGGCAAGTCACCTGACAACCCAGCGGCATGAATATTGATTTATCTAACTTCAAGTAACCCTTACATCCCCTCTCTCTCCATCCCTCCTCCACCCAAGTCATACCAGCAAAGTCGTCTTAGACACGAAAATCTGGAGTAACTCAGAGGGACAGGCAGCATCTCCGGAGAGAAGGAATGGGTGATGTTTACAGTGTGGAAGTAGGCCCTTTGGCCCATCTTGCCCACACCGGCCAACATGTTCCATCTACACTAGTCTTACTTTCCTGCATTCGGCCCATATCTCTCTAAACCTATCCTATCCATGTACCTGTTAAATGATTAAACGTGAGTGCTCTTCAGTTGTTCCTAGCCTGGTCTGCCTTTCTAATAAAGACATGTATGCAGCAGTTTACAAATCTAATAACATGATATATATCTGCTAGGGTCCTTTAACTGATCATCTTTAATTTGTTTCAAATGCAGACAATGCAACAAAACGTCGCTGGGCAGTGACAGCTGTAACCTGATGTGCTGTGGCCGGGGATATAATGCATACACAGAGACGATTATTGAGAGATGCAGCTGCAAATATCACTGGTGCTGTTATGTAACCTGTAAAAAGTGTGAAAGGACTGCAGAGAGATACGTGTGTAAGTAACTCCCAAGGAACCTGCAGGACAAAAAGGCATCATAGCACTAGCCTACACTGTGCAATATCTGAGGACATAAACAATAGGGTATGATTTAAAAGCCTGGAGACTGGTTGCCAAAGTAAGGCCAATGTTCCTTGGATACTACTGGGAAAACGAGTGGAATTGAGATTAAAATATCTATTTTGAAAGAAAAGGACTGCAAAAAGAGTCAAAGCAAGAAGTCAAGAGGAAGGACTCTTTGTGTATGCCCTCTCCTCTTGGTAATTATCTTCAAAAGGTTGGCAAATGGGCAGATCTTCAATTGTCGCAAAGATTCCTTTGTTCCTTTGCTGTGCTCGATGAGCTGGAGGACAGCCTAAAGGCTTGTGAGCACGAATGCCAGTTAACTGAGAAAGGAGAATGGAAGTGAGAAACGAGCTGTGATCAATAATGATCGATTGGTGAAGAAAGAGGAAGTGATGACTAAAAGCTCAGTCAAAAGAAGTGCTGCTTACTCTGGGAAACATTAAACAGGACACACTACAGCACGGAGGCAAGCAAACGCTGTACTGAGACACATCCGCACAAAATCCTGATAGTGACATTTTAAGTACAGCACAAGAGATCCCAAAGATACAGCACACTTTCCATCTTGTTGGGAATATAATTTGAAGACTGATAAAATATGTTAAATTCCAATGTGTTGGAGCCAACTACAGTGTACAATAAATGTGCCAGCCTACCACTTGATAAAGGACATGGTTGTAATGTTGTAAAGCTTCCAGTGTTCTGTCAGTTCTTATTTATAGATGTGATTTTTGTGGGGGGTGGGGCTGAGGTGGGAGAGAGCATGTTTTTCACATAGGCTGAAGAAGCCAGTTTTGGTGAGGATATTGTTAATATTCTCACAGGGAAAGGTAGCTTTGCCATATTAACAGTTTCAGGATTGTTGCAGCCAAAACATCCCTCCACTCTGTGTTTTTGTAATGTCTGCTTATTTATTTTGCTAAATAAAACATTTTTAAAAGTTCTGTGAAATATTTGAAAGAATGGGATTGTTAATTTATGGAGGAAATTTTCCTTGTTAAATTCCTAAATATTCACCCAAATGTATTCTTGCTTGTCCGCTCCTGCTGCGTCTCAGGACTCCTGTAAATAAGTGCCACAGAACCTCCAGTCTATACGAACAGCACGAATACAAAGAAAGGATGAAAAATGACAATGGGGAACATTTAAGTCAAAGATAAGACACAAAATGCTGGAGTAACTCTGCGGGACAGGCAGCATCTCTGGATAGAAGGAATGGGAGATGTTTCGGGTCAAGACCCTTCTTCAGCCTGGAATCTGAAGAAGGCTCTCGACACAAAATGTCACCCATTCCTTCTATCCAGAGATGCTGCTTGTCCTGCTAGAGTTACTGCAGCATTTTGGATCTATCTTTGGTGTAAACCAGCATCTGTAGTTCCTTCCTACACATTAAATCAATTCACCAATAGCCATTTGATACAACCAAGAGTCAAGTCAAGAGTGTTATATTGTAAACTGTCCTTAAACAGAATAATGACATTCTTACTTGCAATGAAATTCTTAATTGCAATGCCTTATATTGGCTCTGAAAGTAGTGCTGGCCGACCCGTTCATTTCAGATGTACCAATAAAATGGTTGCAATTTACATGTTTATATATTTATATGAAATTAAACCATGTTAATAATTTCATAGACCTTGTGAAGAGCTTGAACAACATTAAGCTCAAGAGATTGAGCTGCATGTTACTTTCAACAATCTATTTAGAAATAGTCAACAGCCTGCATTATCATAAAATTAAGACTTCCTCAATTGTACTGCATACAGTAGAAATTACACAGATAAGAAAGGTATGAATAAGGATCTCGACCCGAAACGTCACCTATTCCTTTTCTCCAGAGATGCTGCCTGACCCACTGAGTTACTCCAGCTTTTTGTGCCTATCTTCCATTTAAACCAGCATCAGCAGCTCCTTCCCACACATGGTATTATGCATGTTTAGTCTGTTGATTGAGCTGGGGACCCACAATCAGTGATTACCTACAGATATAATACATTTAAGAAATTTCCCAAGGCAGCTCCATCACAGGAGTATAATAACGTTGCCTATTTCCTTCGCTCCATAGATGCTGCCTCACCCGCTGAGTTTCTCCTGCATTTTAGTCCACCTTCGATTTTCCAGCATCTGCAGTTCCTTCTTAAACAGGAGTATAATCAAGGTTTGACACCTGGCCACTGACAAAGTATTAAGATAAAGCCTCCCCTAGACGCAGTCCAGCCTCAGGCATGCATGTAAACATGAAAGCAAGCGAGAAAGGAAAAAGATGAAATAAAACAATTTGTTTCTCTTATTGGCAAGCAAAATGGAGTAGAGATATTTTAACTTGTTGTAGCACCACCAGGTGGTTAATTGAAGTGTTACACGTTCTAACGCTCAGGCTTTTGAAGGGTTCGAATCTGAAATGTCAACTAAGATAGACACAAAATGCTGGAGTAACTCAGCGGGATGGGCAGCATCTCTGGATAGAAGGAGTGGGTGACCTTTTGAGTCGAGACCCTATTGAAGGGTCTCGACCCGAAACATTACCCATTCCTCAATCCAGAGATGCTGCCTATTCCGCTGAGTTACTCCAGCATTTTGTGTCTTAACTTTGTAAACCAGCATCTGCAATTCCTTCCTACACATACAGAAATGTCAACTGTTCATTTCCTTCCACAGTACTGCCTGACCCACTGAGTTCCTCCAGCAGTTTGCAGTCTCTTCAGGCTTTTATTGATGTTGGTGTGCCGACCCCTCGAATCTAAGTCATTGATATCTCCACTATTCTGCCAACTTCTGAAGGTGTTGATTCTTGCTGGCTGTGACTATGGATGTTACAACCTATCATCCCTTGAAACAAAAGCGACAATGTCAATCAACCCTCGAAGCACATCACTGAGGAACTTACTATCAGCAATGTTAAAGTTTCTATCAGTTACCAGGGGCCTTTAAATGTGTGACCCTTGCAGTTGCCAGATCCAGGCAGGGTTATCAGTCCATGCAAACTATGCTTTGAAGGTGCCAAAGGATTTGCATACAACAGTGCAATGTATGGGGCAGGCTCACTCAGAGCTGGGGTGATGCAGTACCTGCTCTGCCTGTCTCTACGTTGCTGCAAGGGACAGCCAGCTCGGCCTTAATGAGGCCATGATAAATCTCTCAAGAGAAATTTAAAGTTAGGTTTGTAAATGATTCCCTGGGATCAAGAAGGCTTTGTTAAAGGATGTTGTGTTATAATGAAAGTGAGGTTTATCCATAGGCTTGAAGAAGCACCTTTAGAGTTCCTCTTTTGAAATTATCTGGATTAGGAAGTTTTGAGTTTCTAAACTGCTACGCAATGAAGCTTTCAAGTCACAAAGGATACACTGAAAAAGTTACAGGTCTGAATGACCATGCAGACATTTTTATGGAAAGAATAATAGGATATTAAATATGCACCAGGAATAAATGACTTCTGCCAAAATAAATTCCTCTGAGGATGTGCCCTTTCGTCCTAGAACTCCCATTTGTGAAAACATCCTCTTTGCAACCACTCTAGCAATGTTACAAAATTTTGAGATTTTAAAAATCAAGTGTGCAATTTATCCCATCAGATAAAGCATAAAAATAACTTTAATTTGACACCTAATTCACTTTCATATCTTCAGTATTAAAAAAGTTATGGCCATTTTCATACTCGGAAATTAGCATCTTGTTCCCTATTGTTTTTCCATTGACTTAACACAAAAGCTGTGATCAAGGACAGTCAAAAGCCCATAACTTTCTTAAAAATTAAGAGAACTGAATGAAGTTTTCAGTTATTATAGATTGAAGCATTCTGAAACAAATATAAAACAATCTTACTTGGATGACCTGAAATTAAAGCATATAATTAGTTAGTTACCCAATTGTAGCTAATTACAAAATTCAATTACTAGATCTAAACATCTATCCATTTCTTAAGAAAAGGTTAACATTTTAAAAAAGCCTAAGTGTCCAAATAACATTCACACAAGAATTCACAATATAACATTATTTTTAAATCTCATTGTCATGAGACCAAATGGAAGGAATTTAGTGTTTAATTCCTGTAAATTAATGGGCATTTAAATCATCGCGAGTGGGATTTTGTGGAACGTGCTGGTTTGGAACGTTGCGGTTGCAGTGAATTTAAACCTCATATCGGCAGGAAAAATACTGCCGGTTCGTATATTTACATAGTCACATTTTCACAACTTGCAATTTTGATTAAGGGCATCCTAACAAGCAAGTTTATATGAAAAAATAAACGGCGTACCTTGCCTTGTCCCCTACGTGAGATCCGTCCCCGTTGTCGGCGTTGACGGCATTTGAAGATGATTTTAATTTTACTCCAACAATTTAATTATCCAGCGCTAATTTTAATAAACTTAATAAAACGGCAGTCAAAGCGATTTTTCTTTAGGAACTAAACAGCCTGACAGAGATCAATTTGAATAGGCTTGAGAAACAAGGCATTTTAAACCCGCCCCCCTCTCAAAGGCGCCAAAGTCGTGCACACGGGCAGTGACAGAACTGCAGCGCCGCTGAAGGTAAGTTTTGTAACATACCTACACTCTGTCCAGGCCTTTCGGTATTCGGTAAGTTTCAATGAGGTCTCCCCCTCATCCTTCTAAACTCCAGTGAGTACAGGCCCAGTGCCGTTAAATGCTCATCATATGTTAACCCAATCATCCCCAGGATCATTCTCATAAACCTCTGGAGGAATTACCCCCAGTATTTAATTTAGTTTAGTTTAGTTTAGTTTATTGTCACGTGTACTAAGGTACAGTGAAAAGCTTTTTGTTGCCTGCTAACCAGTCAATGGAAATACAATACATAATTATAATCAAGCTGTCCGCAAAGTATCAGATACATGATTAAAGGAATAATCTTTAATGCAAGATAAAGTGTAATAAAGTCCAATTATATTTAGTCCAAGGGTCTCCAATGAGGTAGATTGTAGCACTGGACCGCACTAGATGGTTCAGGCAGTGAGATGGGAAATAATTTAATCCTCTGATTTGTCCAGAATTGGTTCATCTTGGATAAAGAGGGACATTAGCCATCCTTGTCCATGCAGGGAAGAAAAAGCAGTAAGTATTCTTAACTGATCACAATCCATTGACCCCAACAGAAAGAATGTGCGTAGATGGGACATGTATGTGATGTCCCCATGAGTCAAACTGTTGACAGCTACTGGCTGCTCATGTGAAGAATGGTCACTTGGGTGATATTCTGGATCAGTAGCATCTGTAGAAATGTACAATGTCCTTTCCTCCTAAGCTGATAACAGTGGATGTGACTGGAATATGGTTCCTTGGGTGCTGGCAGCCTTCCACTACCTTGCCCTAGAGGCAATTCTTCATATTGAGTCCAGACAGTCTGCATTCCATCACACCACACCGGGCAGTGCACTTAGCTATTGAGATCATCAGGGAAACTCTTTAGCAATTTTGAAAAAAGGCAATCTCTGTGAGTTTACAGCCAGAACAAGAGAAAACTCAAAATGATCTATCTTTCTTAAATTTCAATTTGAACGTGAATTTCAATTTGAATGAAAATTGAAAAGCGAGTGAGAGTCACTGAATGTACACGTATCAAACACCACCTGGGAGAGAAAGATCTCAGAATGCACAAGGTCTCTCCTGAGGCACAAGAGTCCAATAACTCCTATATCACCTCCTGTTCCCACTAGGTTATACACTGAGCTCTGACTATCCCTCTCCTGTCCTCTCTTTCACTCGCCTTCCCTCAACTTTTCCCATGTTCAGAATTTACTGATTGTGTTTTGATATTTTCTTGATATAACGGACAACTATTATGATTGATTATTTGGAAAGGCAAGGACGGATTAGGGATAGTCAACATGGCTTTGTGCACACTAAATCTTGCCTTACCAATTTGTTCCTAGCCAATTTGTCCCAGTTAATTTAGATCCAACTGTAATTCTTGATATCCATCTTAAGACCGAGATGAGGAAAAACTTTTTCACACAGAGAGTGGTGAATCTCTGGAACTCTCTGCCACAGAGGGTAGTTGAGGCCAGTTCATTGGCTATATTTAAGAGGGAGTTAGATGTGGCCCTTGTGGCTAAGGGGATCAGGGGGTATGGAGAGAAGGCAGGTACGGGATACTGAGTTGGATGATCAGCCATGATCATATTGAATGGCAGTGCAGGCTCGAAGGGCTGAATGGCCTACTCCTGCACCTATTTTCTATGTATCTATGTATAAGTAAATATGGTCCCTCCTTTGGTTGGAGCAAGAAGAGATGGCCACTTCTTCAGTCACACGTCCGTCTGCTTCTCTGTTAACTCGATTAATTCTGCATTTGTTCCTTCTTTGATAAAAAGGCCTTCACAAGAGCCAACGCCGGGGAACTCCGGAGCTGCTCAGTGCCCATGGATATGGTACTGCCACATTGTCAGACCTGGTGTGCCAAGCAACTGGAACAAATCTTAAGCTTATACAGATAGATGCATAAAGACGCCTGCATAAAATTGTCAGTTTGAGTAGAGTAAAGGGCCTGTCCCACTTAGGCGATTTTTTAGGCGACTGCCGGCGACTGTCATAGTGGTAGCAGGTTGCCAAAAAAACGGCAACTGGACCCCCCTATGACAATATCTACGACAAGCTACATCAACCTACCACCTAGTCAACATCAAGCTACGGCAAGCTAGAATAGAATAGATCATTGATAGCTTGGAGAAGGTAACAACAAAGCAAACAGAGATAAACTGTAGTCAGAGACAGTCAGACTGGTTGGAGAACTGGTAATTTTCCTTGATTTCCACCCCCTTTGATGTCTTGTTCTCACACCTTACACTTCCTTATCTCTGTATCTACCCCTCCCGTGACTCTCAATCTGACGAAGGGTCTCGATCCTAAACGTCACCCATTCCTTCTCTCCAGAGATGCTGCCTGCCTGAGTTACTCCAGCATTTTGTGTCAATACACACAATTGTGTTTGCTGGGGTTTGTGCAACTCTTCAACTGAGTCCAGGTCACATTTGACAAGAGTAAAAGCTGAGGGTTTGGAATGCCAGCTTGTGGGATCTGAAAATCTATTTATGTTAGGTGAAAGGGAAGTCTAATGGGCCTGTCCCACGTAGGCAATTCTTCATGCGACTGTCAAGTTGCCGTCAGTCACCTGAAAAACCGGCGACTGTCAGAGTGGAACACACACACACAGCCATTATGCAGGTGGTGGACAGGGCAATCAAGGGGAGTGCTGTCTGTGAAATTCACACGGTGCAAAGCCAATGTGATACAGACCCACACCGCGATGAACAGGACGGTTGGCGCTGTAATTAAGATGGTGAAAGCACAGTGTACGGGAAGGTCACTTAAGTCCTTTAAAAGAGGGGGGAGAAGGAATGGAGACAACTTTTAAGAAGCCAGAGATACACGGCTGTGAAGCTCGGCGGACATTAACATTGCCGGTCGGTTATCCTTGGTTCTGAAAACTACTGCTTACTACTGTTATTTTTCCTCCAATGAGCCAATGAAATTCACCAGTCAGCATCAGCTACAACCTACAAGAACCTTCGACCTCCTGGCGACCCACTACCACTGCACCTACGGCTCGAGATTTCTCGCAACTCTCCATGGCGACTTCGTTCTGGTCGCCGCTAATTTTTCAACATGTTGAAAATGAACATGTGGAAACATGCGCGGTGATCATAATGAGGCTGCGACCAGTTCCCAGAATGTGGGAATTCCTCACGACCATTAAGGCGACTCCCCGGCAACCACCCGCGAACATTTGGCGACCGCATAGTCTCCTGCAGTCGCCTAAAAGGTCGTCTAAGTGGGACAGCCCCATTAGGGTTGTAGTTGTCAGCCATTGAAGTTTAGGAATGCATCTGGAATGCAGAAGTGTGTCAGTTCCCATTAGCACTTAGAAGAGGAAAACTAGAAATAATATTAAATGCAGACAAAATGTCTTTCCATACAACATAACCCACTGAAATTGTAATTAATTATAGCAATTTAAGAAGGCTGGCATTGCAGTAGTTATTTAGTATAATAATACCTGTATAACATATCTTTGACACTGTTGATGCAATAATTACACTAAATAGATGGCACTATTTGGGGATGAAGGAGGGTATGATAGTAAATATTAATCTTTGAAATGTGCCTTTACTGCAAAATAATGTTTTTAGTGCAAAACAAAATCCCAAAATGTATCACATAAGGGTTTGGGCATAGATAAGGTGAATGGCAGCAGTCTTTTCCCCAGGGTGGTGGAGTCTAAAACTAGAGTGCATAAAGGTGAGAGGGGAAGAACAGAAGATTATAGGGGGAAAATTTCAAAGCCACAATTTTGGTAACTGAGGGCACACAGTTAAGGTAAAGAGGGAAACATTTTCCAGAGATCAGGATCAGGGGAATAGAGGAGGAAAATTGTGAAAAAAAGAGCTTTTAAATTAATTCACTGGGAACAAGATAATTGGCAAGTAGACCTAATTTGGGCCGGAGAGCTTCCTGCAGCCTCCTGCTATGATACCACTGACCATACGGCATTTTCTATTTCAAACCAACCCACAACCTGCTCATAATTTATCTTTTATCCCCTTGCTTCCCTCCAACAACAGCCAAACTGACTTGGCCTGACAACATCTGTCCACTGCCCAGACAACATCTGTCCACTGCCCAGCCCCTGTGACCTTCCATGTTTATGGAGTACTAAGTCGAGCTATTGGATTACTTTTAGTTTAGTTTAGCTTAGAGATACAGCGCGGAAACAGGCCCTTCGGCCCACCGGGTCCGCGCCGACCAGCGATCCCCACACATTAACACTATCCTACACACGCGGGATAATTTTTACATTTACCAAGCCAATTAATCTACAAGCCTGTACATCTTTGGTGTGTGGGAGGAAACCGAAAATCTCGGAGAAAACCCATGCAGGTCACGGGGAGAACGTACAAACTCCATACAGACAGCACCTGTAGTCGGGATCGAACCTGGGTCTCCGGCGCTGCATTCGCTGTAAGGCAGCAACTCTACCGCTGCACCACCGTGACCGCCCAATCTTATAGAATTTGAGTAACCCACATCAAAGCAAACTCAATCTTTCGGCTTGCACAAATTTGTGATTATTTGCACAGAAGCAAAACATTGTGAATCCTAGAACTCTGAAATAAAAACAGAAAAGACAGGGGTATGGAACAGTTCTGGCAGCATCTGTGGAGAGAAAACTCAGACTCAGCTTCCAGCAGCATTGAGGGTATTGACGTTCAGATGAAAACTCTCATACATAAAAATGTTTATCCTCAAAGTCCCTCTACCTTCAGTTCATCATTTTAAATCTGTGACCCCTTGCCCTTAATGGATCATCTTACCTCTGTATGCCATTTGTAAATCTGCCATGATCTTGTAACCTAATAAAACGTTTCTTGACTTTCCTTGACCAAAGGCAAAGAATCCCAGCTAGCTTTGCTATTCTAACCATATTGCTGGAATTCTTGCAAACAGAGGTGGCAATGTTACAATGTGTAGGAAGGAACTGCAGAAGCTGGGGTAAATCGAAGATAGACACAAAAGCCAGAGTATCTCTGGAGAAAAGAAGATGAGATGTGTAGGAAGGAACTTCTGAAGAAGGGTCTTGACCTGAAACGTCACCTATTCCTTTTCTCCAGAGATGCTGTCAGACCCACTGAGTTACTCCAGCTATTTGTGTCTATCTTTGGTAATGTTACAATAGGCTCTTACATAGACAAAGCAAAATGGTCCTCAATGACATATGAATTACCTACTTCATTTCACAGGATTACACCATTAATATGATACATTAACAAAATATCAAGCACAAGGAGCTAGCTCATTGGGACTGAGGTATCAGTTTAATATGTTTATTAGCAAGGAATTAGCAGGAGAAATTTGTTCAACTTTTAAAATAGACCAAGAGATTGGCACAGTGACAGATGAGTTTTTTTCCAAGTCATGTGGATGCCATATGTCTTTGGCAGACTACACAATATGATAAATGATATTTTACATTAAAAAAAATTAACAAGCTGTAACAATTCCATAGAAGCATGCAGGCCTGTCTTCTTTGGTTTCTGCTTTGCAGGTTGGACAATTGCCAGGATTTCCCTCCTTGTTTTACATTCTCACTCATGGTGTGAGGAGGATTCATGAGGAGTGTAAACACAGTGTCATATAACTTCACCAAGAGATACCGGGCTACATTTCCTTCTGATTTAGTTAGGTATTAGCACTGCAACATCATCCTGGTTTGAATGGAAGTTTTTTTCATCGTGAATATGTCACTGTTCAATGCAACAAATAGTGCTGCATGTGAGGGTATGTTCAGGTTTGAGCCAGTGTAAGAGGGTGTTGAAGTGCCACACAGAGCTGTGAGAAAAGATTAGATAGGCTGGGTCATCTCATATTGTAACGGGATACTCTGAGGGAAGATTACTTGAAGTGCAGAGGATTATGAGGAATGTAGTTGGAGTAAATTTGAAGGATCCTATTTCCACTAGCAGGGGGGTCAAAAGCCAAGAGAGATAGATTTAAAGTAAGTGATAGGATGCTTAGAAGCACGTTGAGAAGCATACTTGCCCAGAAGGTAGCAGAGATCTGGAATTCACTGAAAGGGTTATGGAGGGAGAAATCCTCCTCAGATTACTTTGATGAGTACTTGGAAAGCCACAGGCTGCAGGGCTAAGGACCAAGTGTTGAAAAAGTGGAATTAGACAGGATAGCTCTTCATGAGCTATTGGGCATGATGGACTGAATGGCTTCCTGTTGTGTCATGAAACGTCCATGATTCTATCATGGTTAATTTGCTTTTTCAGAGTAAGTTGATGTCAGTGTTGTGAAGGGAATACTACAATTGCCTTCAGTACCCATTGACCTTGACTTCTATCTATGTGTGATTTTCAGAGCCTGTTTAAATTATAGCAGGCCATGTTTCTAACACCTCAGTAGTTGTTAGATTTCATTTCCAGCATTAGTTCTCCCAACTACCTGCTGTGTACTGACTTAGCAGATTGGGAGCCACATTGAAGAAAAGTCAGCATTTTGGCAGCGTGACAGGGTTTTGAGGAGTTTGTCAGGTGTTGCTGGAAAAGGCTGGTCAAGGGATGAGAACAGAGGGGGACGTTTTGGCTTTGATTTGTCGAGGCCCAAAGATGATGACTGGTCACTTGAGTGAGAAGGCTGATAACAGTGAAACCGCATGGCATCACTTTCAGCTGAATTAAAGTAGATTGCTAGGATAAATAGTACCAAATCTGGGCGGACGTGGCGTAGCGGTAGAGCTGCTGCCTTGCAGCGCCAGAGACCCGGGTTCGATCCTGACTATGGGTGCTGTCCGTACGGAGTTTGTACGTTCTCCCCGTGACCTGCATGGGTTTTGTCTGGGATCTCCAGTTTCCTCCCACACTCCAAAGACGTACAGGTTTGTAGGTTAATTGGCTTGGTATAAATGTAAATTGTCTCCAGTGTGCACGATCGCGTTGGTGTGTGGGGATCGCTGGTCGGCGTGGACTCGGTGGGCCGAGGGACCTGTTTCCACGCTGCATCTCTAAACTAAACTAAATCAAGTCTTTACCCACTTAATAAACGAGAAGGGAAATATAGAATATCTTACTGACTTAATTTCACAAATTTGTTTAAAAAAGAAACCTTACAATGGGTATGTTAAATTTGAGCTTAGACATCCATGTGGAACATACAATCATGGAAACAAAGCATGTAGAACTGGTGAGTTGTGCAGCAATAGAGGAGTCCCCAAGGAGAGCAAAGGACTAACTCCCTAACCCTGTCAGGCTGCCAAAATGCTAACTTTCCTTAAATGTGGCTCCCAGTCAGCTAACTCAGTACACAGTGGGTAGTTTGTAGTGCTAATGCTGGAAGTGAAATCTAATAACTACAGAGGTGTTTCAGACATGGACTGCTATAATTCAAACAAGCTCAGAAAATCACACATACATCGAAGTCAAGGTCAAATTTGGCCCATCGTTTATGTATGTAAAAATTGCAATCCATTGGTTTAAATTAATCAAAAGAAAACAACAATAAAATAATGGTGAAGAGCTGATTCATGTTATTCCATCCAGGCTGGAAAGGTTTGCAGTGTCAGAACACTTTCATTGCTTCAAGGACATGGATTGGTTTACATCTGCTGCGAGAGCAGATAAAGAACCACTAGTCAATTTCCGGTTTACTCTGTAAAATCAAGAAAATGCGTTTCTCATACAACAAGTTTGAAGTGCAAGATGCTTTACCGCATGTTTATGTTGCACAATGGAACAAATGGTTAGTTCTCTCATTTGGCCGTAGCAGGTGCTAGAACTACCTTTTAGTCCACTTCCCTTAACCTTGTGTACTAAAGTCAATAACTGCCCCCCCCCCGCGCCCAAAATGCAGCAGGGTAGAGGAACTTGACAAGAGTCAGGTTCATGTCCGTGAGTCCCCATAGTGAGCGCCATCTGGCTGCGCTTGCAGATACTGAATTGCTTTGATCTAACCTGGCATAATACTGTTTGAAAATGCTCTATGTTTTGCGTAATACGTTTCAGACAATCAGAGAAAGAGGTATTTAAACACAACATAGATCATGAAGATAGACATAAAAAGCTGGAGTAACTCAGCGGGTCAGGCAGCATCTCTTGAGAAAAGGAATAGGTGACGTTTCGGGTCGAGACCCTTCTTCAGACTGAGGGTCAGGGGAAAGGGAAACGAGATATGTAGATGTTGATAAAGAGAGATGTAGAACGAAAGAATGAAAGATATGCAAATAAGTAACAATGATAAAGGAAACTGGCCATTGTTAGCAGTGGGTTAGGTGAAAACGGGTTACAGACAATGAGACTCAATAAGATGAACTTGAAGCTACTTAAAAGTGTTACACTTGAAGTTAGAGAAATCAATATTGTTACCTCTGGGTTGTAAGCTGCCCAAGTGAAATATGAGGTGCTGTTCCCCCAATTTGCGTTTAGCCCCACTCTGACAATGAGGAGGCCCAGGAGGGGAGGGGACAATGAGGAGGCCCAGGACAGAAAAGTCAGTGCGAAAATGGGAAGGGGAATTAAAGTGTTTGGCAACCGGGAGATCAGGTAGGCCCAGACGGACTCATGAACATCTGTTATCCTGAGTTTGACCTTTAATGACGTTCACTATTATTATTTTGTCAGAATGAGATTGGACTGAAGAGATACACTTACTATTCCGTTTTAGCCAAAGAGCAATTACCCCTCTAATAATACTCTAGGATTTTCATTGGTCTGAGAGAAAACAAAGATTTATTTATAATATATATTTTATTGGAAGCACTTGTACAAAAAACTTGACAATTTTACAGCTCTGGCACAGCTTCAATTTTAACATTTTTCAAACAGAACATTAAATTAATAAAGAGAAGAAAGAGAAGAAAGAGAAAAAGGAAAGAAAGAAGAAAAAAGAGGAGATATGTCCGTCAACCCACCCATGTGCCCGCTCACCCTGCCCTACGATCAGTTTCCAATTTGTGTTCAACCATTGTGTTGCTCAAGAAATTCAATAAAAGGAGACCATATTTTAAAAAATTGTTCCAGTTTATCGTTCAAGACAAACCTAATTCTCTCTAGATGTAGTGTATCCGTCATTTCTGTAATCCACATCTTCACTGAAGGGACTGCTGTCTTTTTCCAGAATTTAAGTATGTTTTTTTGCTGATATTAGACCATAATCGAGAAAGCGTCGTTGAGAGACCGTTAGATTGCTACATAGAAACATAGAAAATAGGTGCAGGAGTAGGCCATTCGGCCCTTCGAGCCTGCACCGTCATTCGATATGATCATGGCTGATCATCCAACTCAGTATCCCATCCCTGCCTTCTCTCCATACCCCCTGATCCGCTTAGCCACAAGGGCCACATCTAACTCCCTCTTAAATATAGCCAATGACTGGCCTCAACTACCTTCTGTGGCAGAGAATTCCACAGATTCACCACTCTCTGTGTAAAAAATGATTTTCTCATCTCGGTCCTAAAAGACTTCCCTCTTATCCTTAAACTGTGACCCCTAGTTCTGGACTTCCCCAACATCGGGAATAATCTTCCTGCATCTAGCCTGTCTAACCCCTTAAGAATTTTGTAAGTTTCTATAAGATCCCCCCTCAATCTTCTAAATTCTAGCGTGTACAAGCCGAGTCTATCCAGTCTTTCTTCATATGAAAGTCCTGCCATCCCAGGAATCAGTCTGGTGAACCTTCTCTGTACTCCCTCTATGGCAAGAATGTCTTTCCTCAGATTAGGAGACCAAAACTGTATGCAATACTCCAGGTGTGGTCTCACCAAGACCCTGTACAACTGCAGTAGAACCTCCCTGCTCTTATACTCAAATCCTTTTGCTATGACATGCCTCTGATATTCCCAGTATTATCAATTTTGGGTCTGGCTCTAGTGGAGGTTTCAGTGTTTTGGAGATGACGCTGAATACTTCTGTCCAAGAACTTTCGATTTTTGTACACAGTACAAAACTGTGGGTTAAGGTGGTTTCTTGAGACTGACATTTATCGCAAAGAGGGGAAACACTGGGGAAAATCCTGCTCAATTTGGTCTTTGAGTAATATAGCCTGTGCAGCACTTTGAACTGTATCAGGCAGCGTCTGGCATTTAAGGAGCAATAGTGGATGTATTGTAGGCTTTCATCCCATATATCCTTGGAGATTTGTTGACCCATCTCATCCTCCCATGCATGCCTATCAACCTCAGATGATGGGGTGTCGATGTTTTGGAGGACATTGTAAATGTAGGATATCAACTTCTCTGCATCTGCATGTCTATTCAAACACTCATCAAGTTTGTCTAGACTTGCAGAGGAGTAGTCTTGCCTGTATGTTCTCACATAATAATAATAATAATACATTTTATTTGTATAGCGCTTTTCAAGGACTCAAAGTCGTTTTACATGGAGAGTCAAGAACAAAACAAAATAGAGCAGTAAGACAGAGATGCAAAGGGTAGGGGGACATGGGACTAAGGGTATGCAGAGGTGAAGAGATGGGTCTTGAGGCGGGACTGGAGGATGGTGAGGGACTCAGAATTTCGAATCAATTGTGGGAGGGAGTTCCAGAGCCTGGGAGCTGCCCTGGAGAAGGCTCTGTTTCTAACCTGGAGGTATCTGAAAAAAATTATTAGTGTTCAGATCGTATTTCACCTGCAATTCTTGGAAGGAGGAAAGAGCCCCCTTCTGATAAAGGTCTCCCACAGTGTTGATTCCCTTGTTCTTCCATTGAGCGAAAACACCATCTAAAATAGAGGGTTTAAAAGAGGGATTGTTTGCAATAGGAAGAAGGAGAGACATGTCTCTCAATTTGAGACTGAGCTTCAACTGTTTCGAGATACAAATTGTACTATGTATTATAGGATTACGCTCATACATTGACTTATTCAGGGGATATTGGAGACAGGACAATTGAGCCTATGGAGAAAGGCAAGCAATCTTCTCTTTCCATTTTTAGCCAGTTTGCCTGTTGGTGCGAGTCATCCAGCCAGAATATTATGGTTTTAATATTTGTTGCCCAATAGTAAAAGAGGAAATTGGGTAAGGCTAGTCCTCCATTCTCTTTGGATTTGCACAGGTGTCGTTTATGTATTCGGTGGCTTTTGTAGTCCCAAATGAAATTAGTAACAATGGAATCAATTTTTTTGAAGAAAGATTTGGGAAGATATATCGGTATTGTCTGGAATAGATATAAAAGCTGCGGGAGAAAGATCATCTTTACGGCATTTAGTCTGCCGAGGAGGGAAATAGGCAATGTTTTCCAAAATTGAATATATGTATGAAGTTTAGTAATTAATGGAGGGAAATTTGTTTTAAACAGAAGGGAATATTTTCTGGTAACGTAAACTCCGAGGTATCTGAATTTTTCAGTAACAATTCTAAAGGGGAACTGTTGGAGCTGGGTGACGTCTTGTTCGTTTATCGGCATAATTTCGCTTTTGTTCCAATTAATTCTGTAGCCAGAGAAGGAGCCGAATTGATCTATAGTGGCTAGTAAATTTGGGATACTGGTTTGGGTGTTAGTAATGTATAAAAGTACATTGTCTGCATACAGGGAAATTTTGTTCATAGTGTGTTTAGTATTGTATCCATATATGCCTGGGTGGGACCTAATACTCTCGGCAAGAGGTTTTATGGCTAATGCAAATAGCATCGGGGAGAGAGCTCATCCTTGTCTATTGCCCCTGAATTGGTAAAATTTAGATGAAAGCATTTGATTGGTTAGTATTCTGGCTGTCAGATTAGTATATAGAAGCTTCACCATGAGATGATGTTTTCGCCCAATTGGATTTTTTCGAACGCTGTGAAAAGATAAGACCATTCAACTTGGTCGAAAGCTTTTTCCGCGTCCAATGAGATGATTGCGAGGTCTTCATTTGGTATTCAATGCGAATAAATTATATTAAACAGGCGTCTCAGATTAAAAAATTAGTGTTGTTTAGGTATGAACCCAGTTTGATCTGAGTGTACAAGTTTGCCAATGACTAGGCTGAGTCTACAAGCCAGAGTCCTGGCTAGAATCTTCTGGTCAGTATTTAAAAGGGCAATTGCTCGATAAGATCCCGGTTCTTATCTTTTTTAGGAATTAACGTGATAATTGATTCCGCTAGAGTCTGCGGTAAACTCTGCTCTTTGAATACTTGGGTATAGAGGCTTTGTAGACGTGGGGGAATTATGTTGTTACATTTTTTGTAAAATTCATTATTGAGCTCGTCTGGCCAAGAGTTTTTCCATGTTTCAGTGATTTAATAGTCTCTGAAATGTCTTTTATTGTTTTATGTCTGCACCTAATTCCTCACATTCAGTCTCACTGACAGATGGAAGATTGTACTTATCCAGAGAGGGTCTTCATCTTCACTGAATCGGCTGATGTTTGTGACGAGTATAGGGTTTGATAATATTGTTGAAATCTTCCGTTGATATGTTTGGGCAGTGAGAGCAGTTCACCTTTTTCTGATCTGATTTTATGTATGGTACGGTCATTCTCTAATTTACAAAGTTGTCTTGCTAAAGGTTTATGGGGTTTATCGCCAAATTCAAAGTGTTTTTGTTTGGTGTATTGAAATGCCCTACTGATTCTTGCTGAGAGTATCTGGTTTAGTTTGAATTTGAGTGCAGTTATCTTGTTGTGTTTTCTTGTGGACGGGTCAGCCGCATTTTCTAAGTCTAATTGCTTTATTTGTTTTTCTAACTCCAATTGTTCTGCCCTATTTCTCTTATTCTGTGAAGCTTGGTATGATATGATGCAGCCTCTGAGGTAGGCTTTAAAGGTTTCCCAAAGCAAAAATGGAGAGATACCAGGAGTATCATTTGTCTCAAAGAAGATTTCCATCTGTGAAGACAAAACAAAGGTAGGTCATTATTTTCCAGGTTTAAGCCATTATGATTTTGGAGGAAATCATTCTGAAAGTCTATACAAATTGCAAATCATTATTCAATTTTTAAAAAGAAGCTAAGCAGACCCTGAGTTGCTGTAAAGATTGACAGAAAATGCTGGAGTAACTCAGCGGAACAGGCAGCATTTCTGGATAGAAGGAATGGGTGATGTTTTGGGTCGAGACCCTTCTTCAGACCCTAAAGAAGGGTCTCAACCCAAAACATCACCCATTCCTTCTCTCCAAAGATGCTGCCTATCCCGCTGAGTTACTCCAGCATTTTGAGCTATCTTCGGTGTAAACCAGCATCTGCAGTTCCTGCCTACACACTGAGTTGTTCTAATGTAGGTTAATGTTTTGTGAATTTGCCTGATTATTTTGGCAGGATATACAACATCAGATAAATAAAGAAAAAGGAAAAAAAGGTTATTTTCCTGACTTTACTCCTCAGAATTTAAATTGATGAAGCTTACAAAAACGAGCCTGTAACTGGCGGTGAAAGCAGCATGCCAGATTGAAGCTGCATCAACTGGGCTTTGATTAAAGTTCAGAGCTTGTGATACTTAGATCGATCGTCAGCAGACTGGAGGTGCCACTGAAATACTGGAATACAAAAGATTGTTGAAAACAGCTTATTTATCGACATCGATAAATGAATCAGAGTAAAACGTGTTTGTTTATTTAACTTGCCATTGGGAAGGCCAAGGATCATGGGTGGTCCTCTCTGACAGATGGTTTTTCTAGCAATGTGCAGGCAGCTAGTTCCAAGTGGACAGTCAACATAGCCACAGCTACTTTTACACGTATCATACACAGGTAGTAACAGTTCAGTACTTTCCCCAGTGCTTTTTTTTAACGAACGACAGCTGGACATACTTCCAGGATGTTTTACCAGGTTAAATGACTGCAGTTCAGGGAACGCTAATCCGGTTGAAAAGTGGGAAAATCTTCACTTATCCCCTTATCAACTATTAGCGTCCCTGTCCTGAAGGTGCTGAGTCTAGTGCCACATGTCTCTCATAAGTCTGATTCATAGTATTGGCAGACAACTCAACCATAAGAGGTGTTGTTACAAAGTTCAGTTCCCTTTTCCAGTGTTATCCAAAGGTTACGCATAAAACTCCAAATCGTTCAGCTATCAGTAGTACGAACTGCTGGTTAGCACAGAATATTGATAAAATATGGGACCTGGAGGCTGAGGAGCTCAATAGGTCAATTCATGAAAAAAGCAAACACACCTATTCAGCTGTCAATTAAATCATTTATATCGCACGTCACTGCTCTCCAACTATGAATAAATATGGATTGAGAAATCGTTATCATGGCAGCTCGTTAGCAAGAAATAAAGCCCTCATTATCCAGAACCTTATTCCAGCTACCCATCCAGCAACCATACCTCTTGCCCCACCTCTTTCCTACTGTTCTATTACTGAAGTTATTTCTCGCTGTTATTATTCACAGGATAAAATGATACAAAACCTCAGAATCATGTTCAAACTTGAACTGTAGTGAGTTTCCTCCAACATCATCACTAATTTTGCAGCATTGCTCCACTCGTCCCAGATCTTTGATCCTACCATCACAGTTGAAGAAAAGATGATTCATTATGGGGCAGAAAGTACGGGTTAGCTTTTTACCCTTTATTAACAGTACGGATGTAACATTAAAAATCAAAAGTTAAATCTGTCCTCAATTTAGAGGGCATATTAAGCGGGGAAAATAGGATTAGGTGAACATAGACATTCCAGTGAATGGGCAAAAGTGTGCATGTATACATGTGCGTGCATCTGCATGTGTGTATGTGTGTATATGTCTATATCTGTGGGTGGGGCGAAGAAAGCAAGTTGTCCATAAGATTTGGAAAACAAAATGTAATGGTTTCTTCTTGTTTAGTTTAGTTTAGTTTAGAAATACAGCATGGAAACAGGCCCTTCAGCCTACCTAGTCCGCACCAACCAGCGATCCCTGTACAATAAAGGGCCTGTCCCACTTGGGCGTCATTTGCGCAAAGATTTTATGAATCCCGAAATCCTGGGGCGTCGCGCGCGACCGCGCATCACTGCCTACGTCACCACGCACCATGCGCGCGTAATGCGCACTATGCACGTATCACGTGCGTGTCACGACGCGTGCGTTGTGACACGTAAATTATGTTGCATAAATGATGCGCAAATGACGCCCAAGTGGGACAGGCCCTTTACACTATTCTACATACACTATGGACAATTCTACATCTATAACCTACAGCCCTGCAGGTCTTTGGAGTGTGGGAGGAAACAAAAGGTCTCGGAGAAAACCCACGCAGTCTTGGGGAGAACATACATACTCCGTACAGACAGCACCCGTAGTCAGGGTCGAACCCGGGTCTCTGGCACTGTAAGAGCCTTAAGGCAGCTACTCCACAGCTGCGCCACCGTGCAGCCCCATTTGTCATGAGACTAAACTCTATGGCTTTGGAAGAATAGAATTGATGATATAAGAAAAACCTTATCTTGTTTCTAGGGTGTCCCACTTTCTCATGACTTAAGAAGATTGATTTAAAGGAGGCATGGACTTCAATGTCATAAAGTTGGAAGGAAGGTTACAATACATTGATGCTAATAAATAGCAGGTTTAGCACACTGGCATGGACTGATACCCACAGCTACTAACTAAATACTGATATTTACAAAGTGTGGTTTAATGTAGGGGCAGCACCAGCATGGTCCATTACTGAGTATGATTGGTCTGCAGCCAAGGCCTGGAGAATGTCGAATAAGATGTTAATGCCCTGCAGTGCGTGGAGTACAAATAGAGATGAGGAATAAAATAATCTTATCGTTGTATAACATGGCACGATGGCGTAGCAGAAGAGCTACTGCCTTACTGCGCCGGAGACCCCGGTTCGATCCTGACTATGCTTTCTGTACGGAGTTTGTACGTTCTTCCCGCGACCGGCTGTGTTTTTTCCGAGATCTTCGGTTTCCTGCCAGACTTACAAGTTTGTAGGTTAATTGGCTTGGTATAAATGTAAAATTGTCCCTAGTGTGCGTAGGGTAGTGTTAATGTGATGCTGAAGGGCCTGTTTCCGCGCTGTATCTCTAAATTAAATTAAAACGAAACAAAGCCAAGAAATTACAGATGGACAGTGAAGCAGCTCGATGGTATTACAAACAATTGCACACTTAAATGACACTCTGAGCCCTGTAAGCTGAGAATGCAAAGTACACTCCTCTGCACAAATGCACATGATTCTGACAATGGTAAAGGTGGAGGTAAAATATCAGCCTGGCCTTTTATAAAATCCAAAAATCCAAGGGATTAACATAGAACAGAGAGATGGTTTTGAAAATCAAGGATAATTAATGATGTAGTTTAAACATGCTATTCAGCTTTGTATTCATTGGAATGCTCTCCATCATGGACTGAACATTCTTTGATGAAATAGCTTTACCCGGAGTATGGCAGGATTAAAGGGGCAAACTTGGCCAAAGCCAAACTTCAAAGGAGGTCAAGCAGGTAAAAAGCAAACAGAACACTAAGCCAACATGAGGTTCGGCTGCCGAGAGGCCTGCTTCATGTTGAGAGTGGAGTTCTCATTTGGATCTGTAACTAAAAACCAGATCAGGTTAATTGTCCTGGTAAATTATCCCTGGTGCATGGGATAGAACCAGTGTATGGGTCACCGTTGGTCAGCATGGATTCAGTGGGCTGAAGGGCCTGTTTCCATGCTGTATCTCTAAACTAAGCTAAACTAAACTAAACTAAATACTATACATAAATACAATCAAGCCAAACTCAAGTACAATAGGTAGATCAAAAAGGGAAATAATACTTCTCATTATTGCAGTGCCTCAATTCCAGAGGCAAAGTCCAAAGTCTGCAATGGGGTAGAGGTGAAATGGACAGTACCTTACTTATGGAAGGACCGTTAACAAAGGTTAACAGAGATCACCTGATAACAGAGGGGAAGAAGCTGTT